>CAUYQG010029887.1:0-34218 GCA_963574415.1 Tarsius wallacei
GAGTCTCACTCTGTCGCCCAGACTGGAGTGCAGTGGCCGCTCCCGGCCACCGCAGCCTCGACCTGCTGGGCTCCGGCGATCCTTCCGCCTCAGCCTTCCAAGTAGCCGGAACTACAGGCGTGCGCTACCACGCCCGGCTAATTTTTTGAATTATTGTAGAGATGAGGTCTCGCTTGCCCAGGTGGGTCTCGAACCCGCGGGCTCAGGCAATCCACTCACCTCAGCCTCCCAAAGCGCGGGATTACAGGCTGAGCCACCGAGCCCGGCTTTTATTTCTTTTTTAATGCTTGCTAGAATGAGTCTCCTTTTTAGGAATTTTTGTGTAGAATATCATGAGATATTTTAATTCAGCCTCTTGTTTCCTGGGCTCAAATTACTTGCTGTCTCTGAACCTTTGGTTTCTTACTTCCTTCCTCTCTTCCCTTCGTCCCTCCCTTCTTTCTTCCCACCCATCCTTTCCATAAAATTAGAATGATAAGCTTCACCACACTGTTGTAAGGATTAAGTAAGATACTGCATGCTGAAGCCTTATCTGATCAATGTAGGCATGCTCAATTAAAAGAGATAGTGATTATTTTTACTATTAATCCAATTCTTTTACAACAAAATTATATTACAATTGGAGAAAATAACTAGCATATGGCTCCAATATTCAATACAGGAAACATGTTTGAACTTCATTCAAGTCTGTTGTGCTTGAGTTGACATGTGTGTATCTTTTTTCAGGTATGTGACATCTTTCTCTGAACACAGAATGTGGGAAAGATAGAATGATTTGAAAACTGCTCAGGACCTTTCTTTGGATTACACCAAAGAAGTTGTGTGTGTGTGTGTGTGTGTGTGTGTGTGTGTGTGTGTGTGTGTGTAGAGTCAGGGAGAGGAGGACTGGGGATTGGGTCTTTTGAATGATCGATTGAGTTTGTTTGGTGGTAGCAGTAGAGGAAGCATAAGGAAGCTGGAGTGAGGGCACTGTTGCTGGACTTGGCTGCTCTTCCAGCCTTCTGATCCAGCATGGAGCATGATTATTCTGACTAGACTTAGGGTGCATCTCTCCTCCTTTGTACATACAGAGTTTGTCCCTAAGTGAAGTGTACCTAGGAAAACGTGTCTCTGAGGTGGGATTGCAATCTGGTACAAGCTTTCTCTGGGGAATAAATATTTGAGTTTACTCTAATTAGAGAGAAGTGTACGACCTGGGTAGAGGGTAGAGTAGCAATATTAGAATGCCCCTCTCCCTTTTATAAGGAATGTCTTTTTTGGAAAGCCCTGAAATTTTGATATCAATTTTCCCCCTGTGAATCACTGTTGTATCTTCTCTAACCAAAAGGATTTTACTCTCGGTAATATGAATTACAAAAAGAGCAAGTTGTTTTCTCATTGCATAAAATAAGAAATTATATGATAACAGGAATATATGTATTTCAAACTAGGCAAACTCCCTCAATTCTAGTATTACTCTTGGAATGTCAAACCCATTCTTAGTTCATAGGAATAGGCCATAGTCCTGATGTGACCCATAGGTCACAATTGACCAACCCTTGCTCTAAAGCATCAATGCCTACAACTTAGTGGACATAACATTCATTGCGGAGTAGCAGAAGATCTTTGCACAAATTCATGGTTTTCAACTGGGTATGACTTTGTCCCCAGGGAACATTTGGTAATGGTTGTAGACCTTTCGGGTTGTACAAGCTGGGGTGGGAGTGGAAGGGCTACAAGTTTTGTGACTGATTGATTGATTGATTGGTCACCTCACTTAACCTCTCCATTGAGGCTCACCAAGGCAGGGTGGGTGAAGCTGTCTGGTAGAATGGGATTAAAACATCATACACAAATCAATATTATGAAGCTCTCTGGCATCCCATGGACACTGCACCGAAAGAGGGGGTCTACTTACCTCTGAGTGTTCAGTAAAATGCTGGGAGCTCTATCAGCACCATTAATTACTTGTTTTCAGAAGACTTTTTTGTTATGAATTTTTAATTTGTGAAGGATGTGGCTCCATGGACATCCACAAAGCCTTAATGATGCAGTCATGTCTAAGAGCTCAAGTCTGGAGTCTGATACACCTGGCTCTATAACCTTGTAAGTCAATTCACTTCTCTGAGTCTCAGTTTCCTCATCTGTAAAGTGAGCATAATGGAACCTGCCTCATAGGGTTACTGTAAGGGTGAAACAATAAAATATATCAAAACACCTACATATTGCCCAGCATGTAGTAAACCTCAATAAATATTAGCTAATATTTCCCTAATGTAGAGCAACTTCAACTGACTTCCAGGGATGCCATCACGTCATTTAGCAAATCTGTGGTTTATATAGCTTAACTGTGAATCTGGACCACACCATACAGAAGGGAGGAGGCATTTTTTTTAAAATTAAATTTAGGAATGTCCTAGCTTCTAATGTGTCATTTTTAAAGAGAAAAGCAAAGGGGGTATAACGTCTATGATTGCAGCCTTTTCACAAGTACTATCATTAGATGTTTTCTAAACTAAAGGCCTCATGGTTTCCTAATGTCTTGTTCAATCTTCAACACCCTAGGACATTCTCTTTTGCCAAAGATTCCATTGAGTAACATTTTGTGTTTTTCTCCTTACAATAAATATCTGGCTTCATGATGCTATTCCTGGGAGAAAACACGCTCTAGGCTCCTGCTGAAGGTTAGTTCTGAAATTACATAGTATTAGAGTTGACATTAAATTTGCCTCAACAATTGAAATTAGAAAACGCCAGAAAGAGAAACTTTGCTTCCTGCAACTGTCTTCACACAATATTTTAAAAGGGATATTTCTTTTTAAATTTCATTATCATTTTTATTTTAAAGATGTGGGATGCAATTCAGGGTTAGGTATCTTGTTCAGGTATGAGTAGGAAAGCAAACATAGGACTAAGACAGGGAACCTGTTCACATGTAGGAATATGACAGAAGGTGAAAAGGAGATCCACAGGCTTGCAGTGAGTCACACAGGATCACCTGTGTCAGCAGTTCTCAACCTCAGCACTAGTGACAAGTTGGGTCAGGTAACTCTTTGTTGCAGGAGATTTTCCTGTGTATTGTAGGATGTCTAACATCCCTGACTTTTACCCTTTAGATGCCAGTAGCACCCCTTGTACTCACACAATCTGTACCCCCCCAACCCCAGTTGTGACAACTCAAAAGGTCTACAACTATTGCCAAAAGTCCCCTGGGGGCAAAGTCATCCTGAGTTGAAAACCACGAATTCATGCAAAGGTCTTCTGCTACCCTGCAATGAATGTTTTGTCCTTCTCTTAATTGTAGACATTGATGCTGTAGAGCAAGGGTAGGTCAACTGTGGCCTATGGGCCACCTCTGGACTATGGCCTGTTCCTATGAACTAAGAATGGGTTTTAAAGATAAATGTTTGCAGTAGATTTGATAATACATGTCTTCATCAGTTTGGGTTGCCATGAAAATATATTATGGCTTATAGACTGGGTGGTTTAAACTACCATAATTTATTTCTCATAGTTCTAGAATTTGGGAAATCCAAGACCAAGGCACTTGAAGATCTGGTGTGTGGTGAAGGCTTGTTTCCTGGTTTGCAGATTAGCCATCTTCTCATTGTATCCTCATGATATGGAGAGCAGAAAGAAGAAGCAAACTGTCTCATGTCCCTTTTTATAAGGCCACTAATCCCATCATGAGGGCTCCGCTTTCATGGCCTTATTCCCTCTCAAAGGCCCCATCTCCAAATATCATCATATTGGGGATTAGGCTTCAGTATGTAAATTTTGGGGAAAAACACAAGCATTTTGATCATAGTAATAGGAACATTAACTTTGAACCTCAATGAATCGAAATGTTTTTCTGGGAAAAAAAAAATTCCATTCTTCTCATTAGTAGAACTGTATTACAAAAAAATCATGCTTAAGTATTACTACTATATATTATATAATAGTGCATTTTAAATTTTATCAAACATTTATGAAAGTTTTTGTTCTCTCTTTTTATATAAGCACTATATCATGTCTTTGATTATTTTGGCCTTGAGCCTAAATATTTACTATCTGGATCTACAGAAAAGTTTGCTGACCTCTTGCTTTTGCTTGGAAGCATCCAACTTTAGTGAGCAGCAGAATCACTAGGAGGTCTTGATACAACACAGATTTCTGAGTCCTACCCATGAGTTCTAGCTCACAAATTCTGGAGTGGGGCTTCAGATTTTGTTTTTGACAAGTTCCTGGGTGAGGTCGCTGCTGCTGCTCATGACCATGCTTTGAAAATGACTGCT
Organism: Tarsius wallacei; assembly: GCA_963574415.1. NCBI lineage: Eukaryota > Metazoa > Chordata > Mammalia > Primates > Tarsiidae > Tarsius > Tarsius wallacei. Next base: position 4,257 of record CAUYQG010029887.1, read on the forward strand.
TTAGACTAATGACACTAAAAATGTTTAGAGGTTGAAGATTTATTTTGTTTCTTTATAGACTTTTTCTCCTGTTAACATTTGGCCTGGAAACTGGGCCTCATTTGCAAAGTGAAGTAATATTTGCCAATTTAATTTAAGATACAACATGTGTTTGCTGAGTGTCTACTTTGCACTAGGAATGGAGGAAACCAAAGATGAATGAGACATAGTTTGTACCTTGCCTTTATAGTTAATAGGTGAAGGGGAAGGAAAAAGGGAGGCATAATAAGGGGTCTTCAAAAGTTCACAGAAAATGAGTATTACAAAAAATATGCATGGATTGTTTTTTGCACCAAAATAAACTTGTACTAACTTGTTATTATATGTCTGAATAGGAGCTAGTTTGAGGCACTAAGGAGGAGAAGGCATCAGTTTGAAAAGAGCCCCTATTGACCAGCATGAATTCTGCTAAAATTAAAGCAAGATCAGACATCAAATTTATGGTAAAACTCAAGTGGAAGAATGGTGAAATCACTGATGCTTTATGAAAAGTTTGTATAGGCAATGCCACAAAGAAATCAGCAGATTACAAATGGATATCTTATTTTAAGAAGGGATGAGATGATGCTGAAGATGAAGCCTACAGTGGCAGATCATCCACATCAATTTTTGAGGAAAAAAGTTTGTGAGTGTAGTTCATGCCTTAATTGAAGAGGACAAACAATTACTGACAGAAACAATAGCCAACACCACAGACATCTCAACTGATTCAGCTTACACAATTCTCCCTTGAAAATTACAGTTAAGCAAACTTTCCACCTTATATCCAAATCAGCTGTAGGCAAAAGCAGAGCTTTCAATGGAAATTTTAAACAAGTGGAATCAAGATCCTGAAGCATTTCTTCAAAGAATTGTACCAGGAGATGAAACACAGCTTTACTAGTATGATCCTGAAGACAAAGCACAATCAAAGCAATGGCTACCAGGGAGTGGAAGTGGTCCAGTCAAATAAAAAATAGACTGGCCAAGAGAAAACATCATGGCAACCATTTTTTGAGATACTCAAGGCATTTTTCTTGTTAACTTTCTGGAGGGCCAAAGAACAATAACATTTGCTTATTATGAGAGTGTTTTGAGAAAGAAAAACACCCAGGAAAGACCCACCAGCGGGTCCTTCTTCACTATGACGATGCTCCTGCTCATTCCTTCCATCAAACAAGTTTTGGTAGGAAACAATTACACATCTTTCCTTACAGTACTGACTTGACTGCATTGACATGCTTAAATTCTCAGGACCCTCAGTTCTTTAGGGATGGACTAAATGGCTGATATCACCATTTACAAAAGTGTCTTGAACTTGATGGAGCATATGTTGAGAAATAAAGTTTATGAATTTTTTAATTTTACAAAATGGTCATAATTTTTTCTTATTTATTTATTTATTTTAAAGATGTGGTGTACAATTCAGGTACAACAGGTATACAAGTGGTCATCATATAGGTAAAATTTGGGCTTCCCTTTGGTCCTCACTTCTCTGGGTTTGAGATCAGGTACTTTTACTGATATGTCCCCTCACCCTCCCCTGGCAGTTTCCTGTTACTGCCAATCCCTTTCTTATAGTATTATGATAAATGGAACAGGATAGAGGTTCTGGAAGCAAAAAACCTCAATTTTGCAGCCAAATTATCTTCAACAAAGCCTCCACCAACAACCACTGGGGAGAGGAGAACCTATTCAGTAAATGGTGCTGAGAAAACTGGCTGCCTGCATGCAGAAGAATGAATAGAACCCCCACCTACCACCATACACAAAAATCAACTCCAAATGGGTCAAAGACCTAAATGTAAAACCTCATACTTTAAGAATCTTAGAAGACACAGGAGACACCCTTACAGAAATTGGATTAGGCAACAAATTCCTGCCATAAAAGATAAAATAAAACAAAAGCCCATGGCATAAGAGATAAGATAGACAAATGGTCATAATTTTTAAATTATTTATTTTAATAGAGACGAAGTCTCACTGTGTTGCCCAGGTTGGTCTTGAACTCCTGACCTTAAGCAATCGTCCTGCCTGGGATTACAGGTATGAGTCACCACATGCAGCCAAAGTTTCTACCTTTTATTTTTATCTTTTAATTTCATTTTTTCATAATTGTTTTGAAGTCCCCTCTTCCATGTAAATCCCTGATTAGAAACATAATACAAAATGACATAACTCTTTCACCAAAAGAAATGGTCAGTAAGAGGAGATGAGCACGGAAATGGGCAAGGGGATTTAGCACTGGACTGGGCAACATAGAAGCTATACATGTGGGGCACTGAACACAAGCGAAATTTGAAGACAGATTTAATCATGATTCTTTGTGGCAAGTCACAGAAACTAACCTGTGTTGTCTTAGGCAAAAAGGATAAATCGTTGGAAGAACACTGAATTGTTTTAGATCAAGGCTTGACAAACTTTTTCTGTAACAGTCCAGATAATGAATATTTTCAGCTTTGTGGGTCATATAGTTTCTGTCCCAATGATTCAACTCAGCCTTGTGGTGTGAATGAAACCAGGGACAATTCATAAACAGACAATGCATGTGGATGTGACCCAATAAAACTTTATTTACAAAAATAGGCTGCAGCTAGATGTGTCCTTAAGACCCTTAGTTTGCAGACAGCTCTTTTAGATAATTTGAGAAAATTTGAGAAGCCAAACTTTAAAAGAGTCAAACAAACAGCTAGGTTCACACGCAGTTAGAACCTGGGACTTAAGCCCCTATGGGACCATCTTTCTTTCTGCCTCTGTTGTCTTAAGTCTAGTCTTCCCCCCATTCTCATCGCAGACTGGTGTTCTTTCAGGGTAAGCTCTCCACTGCCAACAGCTCTTACCCTGCAACTTCTGCTGGGGGGTGGGGTGGGGAGAGGGAGCACCTAACTTCCTCTCAGTCAGTTTTAAGAAGAAATATCTTAGGCAGGGAAAAACTCTGATGTGCTGTCTCCGTCTCTTGCTATTTGTATGTGTATATGTATATGTGTCTCTAATTTTAAAATCTTGACTACCATTTAAAAAATATATATGCTTTAAAAAAAAAAATTAGAGCTGGGCTCGGTGGCTCAGCCTGTAATCCCGCGCCTTGGGAGGCTGAGGTGAGTGGATTGCCTGAGCCCACGGGTTCGAGATCCGCCTGGGCAGGCGAGACCTCATCTCTACAATAAATCAAAAAATCAGCCGGGCATGGTAGCGCGCGCCTGTAATTCCGGCTACTCGGAAGGCTGAGGCGGAAGGATCGCTGGAGCCCAGCAGGTAGAGGCTGCGGTGGCCGGGAGCAGCCACTGCACTCCAGTCTGGGAGACAGAGCGAGACTCCAACTTAAAAATAAATAAACAAATAAATAAAATAAATAAAAAAAAATTAGGTGGAGAAGGTTATATTGTGTAGGGTTTTTCAAGGCATTGGCCCACTGCTTTTTCATGCAAATCTTATGTCACAGCTCTGAAGTGCTTAACTCCAAGACTGTCTGATTCCAAAGCCCAGGTTCTAAACTTTCACTAACTTCCTCCCAACCATAGGTTGCATTATTAATAGCATGCCATTAAGGGGCTACCATAAAGGGGGCAATCACTTCAGGCCATCAGGAAGAGTTTGTGTAGAAGTGAAATTTCAGGCCAGCTGGGAGGAGCTTGTGTGGGAGTGACATTTTCTTCCAGGAGTCTTGGGTTTGGGACCTTACTTTGTAGTAGGGTATTGTGGGACTGAAATGGGTTGTTTTTCAACTTGCACATCAGAGGGAGTAATGCTGTCCAGTTTTAAGAGAGAATTAAGAGTGACCACAATTAAACTTTCTTGATGTTTGTTTTTCTTGTCTTTAATGACATTCTCTGTCAGAACTGTCCTCTCTAAATTAAGCCCCAATTCCTTCCTTTGCACTCAAAGCTTTGTTCTTCCCCTAGAGGGAGTGCCTCATTGCTTGCCTTTCTCAGGTAATAGCCCTTAATTTATTGGAAGAGTGTTGTGCCCCCCACCCCCCAAAAATAATCACTGGGCTTCAATAAAATCTAGGTTCAATAATACTGTTCTTGGAAGCGCTCAAAATGAACACTTAATCTCCTGTTCCATATCACTCACAGAGAAAATGTCCAAGTAGAAGAGAGAACCTCTTTGAATGTCATTTGTAATCAAGGCAGTTCTCTGTGTTAATCACCCAATCAACCAACAGGAACTTTTTTCCTTTGTGTGTGCTTTTTAAAAATGGATCTCTACTTCTTTGTGAGGATGGAGGGTGGTAGTGGTCTAGATTTTGATGAGGACATATGTATTTATGTAATGTTCATGTCTTAAGAAATAGGCTCTGAAAATAGATTATAACCAAAGACTAAAACAGGACTCTATTTATTAACATCCCCAAGAGAAAAAAAAAATCAAACATATTAGTTTTGTTGAAAAATTAAGGAAGAGGAGAAAGATGAAGAGAAATGCTGACTCTTTACATTTATCCAATCATGTATATGAAATTAGTTATAATTGTATTTCTTTGTTTTCATTTCTCTTTTGGGCAACATCTAGCTTATTTAGGATGAAATCTCTACTACAACAGCCTCTGATATAAAGCAGAATTTGATATTTATCAGGTCTCTCTTGGGAAGCAACAGGGTATACTGGAAAGCAGATAGGTTTGGAGATTGACAACTTTAGGTTAGAATTCAACTCAGTCTCAGTAGATGTGTGACGCTGAGAACTTTGAACTTCTCTGAGCCTCAGTTTCCCACTTGGAAAAGCAGGTTTAATATCTTAAGCCAACTGTCCTCAATCCCCAGGCCACAGACAGGAACTGGTCCATGGCCTGTTAAGAACCATGCCACAGCAAGTGAGCAGCTGGCTAGTGGAGCTCTGCCTTCTGTCAGATCTGCAGCGGATTAGATTCTCATAGCAGAGCAAACCCTATTGTTAACTGTGCATGCAGGCATGTAGGTTGCTCACTCCTTATGAGCATCTAGGAAACTGATCCTTCACGCCAAAAAAGTTGGGTACCACTGCCTTAAGGTTTTGGGTCAAGAATTAGGGCCTCAGTGAGAACTTCCCTGATCTAAACAGTGCTTCCTTCCATTGTTTATTATGTCATCCTATTTATTTCTTTGCAAAATTATTTCTTATTTGTTGTCTGTATCTCCAGGCTAGAGTAAACACTCCTGGAAGGAGAAGGATTTTTGTTGCTTTTCTAATGCTGTAGACATACCAACCCAAACTGAGCTTTGTACAACGTAAACCTTCTATAGATTTTTAAAAAATTAATGGGTGGATGAATGATTGAATACCTACTGCATAGAGCTACTGTGATGGATGTTTCAGATACTGTTTGTTAAGCATCCAGTAAAATATTTAATATACAGTAAAATCTTGAAATGTATCCACCTGTGCAGGTTTTGCCACTGGAACACCCACTCTAAGTGATAGGAGAATGTAGTGAATTCTTATCATTTTATGTTTCCTTGGCATCCATTTTGAATACAAGTTTAATTTTCTTGTACCAGAAGCAGGGCTCAGTCACCCTGGGCACAGTTTGTAATTCTACACTACACCCAAATGGATCAAGCCAGTAGCCAAAGATAACTCAGAGGCATCTCTCCCACCTAGCAGATGGGCCTCCCCATCTTCCCACCATTTCCTTTAAAAAGACCATTTTGCCATTGGCCTATGAACTTAGAGTGACCCACACCCTGCAAAAGTTATATATGCTTTTTGTTGCCACATGTTCCCTCTCTCTCTCTCTCTCTCTCTCTCTCTCTCTCTCTCTCTCTCTCTCTCTTTCTCCTCTCCCTTCTCCTCTTTCTCTGTCTTCCTTTCCCTCTCTGTTTCCTTCTCTCCCTCCCTCCCTCTCCCCCACCCTTGACTCTTCACTCCTGTATTGTGTGGTACAGGGATAGAGGACTGCCCTCCTGACTCATTATCCCCTCCCTGCCCAAAATCTGTAAGTAAAAAATGTTGAACTTGTTTTCTATTGTGCTGTATTAAATGTATGCCTTCCATGTGAACATCCAGTGGGCTTCCCCAGGTCAGGTTTTCCCTGGGACACCAGGGAGAATAGAAGCTGGGCTCAGCACCAGAGCAATGGTCAGGCAGGGACAAAGTGGACACAGGATAGACAAGCATCACCAGGGCGACTGCCAATGTAAACAAGTTTCCTATGTGAGGGACCCCTTGGTCATGGGTCGGACAACTAGGCATTAAGCCGACCACCAGGTAAAAGAAGTATCCAGAGAAAGGCACATTGTAAGCACCCACATCCAACTCCCCTTTATTTTCTGTTAGGGCAGGTTGTTAGCTATTTGAATACTGGTGCCCCAGTTTAGCTGAAGGCTCTCGAAACAGGGAGTAATGCTCACATGAGTCCTATAGAATAGATTCAACCAAGGATAGTCCTATAAGAGGACTCTGCGGTAGTGCTCCCAAACTTAGGGTTCTTAAGTTCTGTATATTTCAGAAAGTCTAGTGGGAATCCTATATGCAGCTACCCTAGAACAGCATGTAGTAGGAAACTCAGAATTGTTTATTTGGGGCTGGAGTTAAACAAACTCAGGGTAGTAATGTGGCAACCCTGGTCATCTCATGCTGCTCAAACATACTGCTTGGCGGTTATCCATATCTGCTTAATTAGAAGTGGAAAATTAGTTAATTGGACATAATCAGTGCCACTTGTTTAAAAAGCACAATCTTTGAAAACTTGGTGGGTGGGCAAGGTAGAAAAGAATGAGAAATCTCTGTGGTGGTGAATAGATTGGAGACCGCTGAGCTCAGGTGAATACTTTGAGTCACAAAGTCCCCAGAGTCTGGCTGGGCTGGGAGATCATTGAGTTCATTTGAAGCTAATGAACAGAAGCTATTCTTAGGAAGAATGAGCTCAGAATAAATACTTTAGCTAAGAGAACCAATTTCTCTTTCTTTTGTCCACACTCTTTAAGAGACTCAAATGACCTAGTTAATAGTGCTTTAGTTATCCATCTTTTGTGAAAATTCCCATTCTGGTTGGGGGAGTGTTGTTTGGTGGAGGGGGGGTGTCAATGTCAGAAGGGGGTGAATGAATCTACACCTGGTACAGTTGGTTCTTTTTTGTTCTCTAGAGGAAGTCTGAGACAATTCTTGACTAATTTTAAGGAAAATAAATAGCAAAAATAAATAAATACATAAAATAAATGCTGTTAAAATTGCTATCATGGTCCAGGGCATTATGACTTCAGTTTGTGAGCACATATCTCCTCCCTATAGGATCTCAAGTAAATTCTCCTTTAGGATACAAACAGGTTAGACATTCATAGCTGGAATGGGCCCCCTCTCACAAATGTGGAGGAGTACATGAACCATGGCAAATTGCTTATTTGATGCTAGATTTCCCTTTATTATGAGAAGCACAGCTATATTGCCTGTTAGGAAATCCATAGAGCAAGGTTAATCCTTAGGTGGGAATTCACATAGGTAATAACAATTTTCATTTTCCCTATCAAAAACATCATCATATTTAAATACAATGCCATTTGGTCATGTTTTGTGTGTGTGTGTGTGTGTGTGTGTGTGTGTGTGTAGCACGTTTGGCACTGCTTGATAAGTGTACAAATATTCCATAGTAATCAAAGACACTCAGGCAGTTTTTCTTCCTGTAAGTAATTTTAGCTAAGAAATCAACCAGAATTAAGTATGCATTTGGGCAGGAAAATAAGGTACTTTAGGATTTATTTGTTGTATGCTAATATCCCAGGGAGAAATATATTTTCAGGCAGGGAACCAAAAAACAATAGATGTTCGTGAAAATGTAATTTCCCAGCAGCGTTACAATTCAAAGTTTCAGATTCTTTTTATTTCTTGTTAGTAACAAACTTTTTTTAAAAAAAAAAAAAAACATGTTCGAAAGTGCTTGCTTCTTTTAATCTTTAGTACTAAATGTAGATACTGAGTAATTCCTACATATCTAAAGATGAGATGAAGAGACAGTGGATATGAATCACGACACTGGGGATTTTATTGTCTTACTTAGCAAACAGGGTGTATATTTTTATATGTAAAATATAAATACATTTTATATTTGCTTCTGAAGTAGCACAAGCCACAGAAACAGTGCAGTTCACAATACGAGTCTTCCCTGAAAAAAGGTATAGAGGATTAGGTATATTATACAGCCATAGTTTTTCTGATGCATGTATTGGGTCTTCTGCTCACGATTTTCTAAATTACCCTTTGATTTCACATCTTTTCAACCCATATTTCAGTTTAAAGGATGTTCTCTACTATTTGAACACTTTCACAAACTTAGGCCACTTTTCATTTTACAGTTATCCTTATGTATTATAAAAAGCAGCAAATCTTACATTAAATATTACATTCTGTTGAATGTTGTTTTAAAGGATTTTCATTATTTTTGCTTTTAACATGATCTGACTACCTATAATCCAATTTTCTGTTGATTACAATTTATCAGCAATCGTTGCAAGAACTTCCGAGTAGCTGCGTATAATGAGAAAAATCTAATAAAAATTGTTTTTACATAAAATGACAATTTAAAAAATAAATTAAATCTGTCCATTACAAAAGTTAGTGTAATGTTCGATTTTGTAGACATTTATTTGCATGTTTATTCAATTCAATTTTGCAGTTTTCTTTTGTATATAAAGTAAAATTTTTTGTAGCTTTCAAACATTTCGTACACTCTGAAAAATTCCCAGTTATTAGTTCCTGTGCAGGAGGACTTCAAACACCATGAACCAAATTTGGAGAACAAAAGATGTATTTTTCTTGGTCAATAGGCAAGACCATTACAAGAGAAGTTTTGCTGTCATCAAAATAACATAAAATACAGAGCTTGAAGGCCTTTACTTTTTACCTACTTTTAGTCATTGGCCTAAGTTCCAAAAGACTTACAACTCTATATTTTTTCCTGGCAGCAACTGGTTTTATAGTTTCAAACAGGGATGAAGTAAGTTACTTCATTGATAATTAAGCATAATGTTTTCTTCAACGGTGAAGTGCGTATATTTAGTTCTTATGCATCATGAAGAGCCATACAGCCGATGGTCTTCAAGAAGGGATCTGATATTTGTTGAGTACTTACTAAATTCCATATTTCATGTTAGGTGCTATGTATGGTAAGTATATGAACTCACAAGTATGTGAGCACAATATTTTTTAAATTGTTTTAAAGATGAGGCAAATAGCACTCTGAGATACTAAGTATTATATCCAGGTACCCAGAGCTAGTAAAAGGGAGCATTGGGAATTACATCCTCATATTGTGCAAATGTTCACACACTTGTATGGTTACTTGTGTTTGTGTGTGTTTCTATTTTAATTTGGTTATCGCTGTCTGGTGCAAAAGACCACTCTATCATTAGTTCTAACCATTTTATCATTTTTCTCTTAGGCTTCATTTTGGGATAATCATGTTGACTTCGGTTATGATATTTCTGTCACCTTCTTTCCAATCTTCGTACCTCTTTCCCTTTGTTTTATCATTTTAGTTAAGTTCTGGAAAACAATGTGAAATAGAAGCTACAATAGTTGGTATCCTTTCCTATTTACTAACTGTAATGCAAATGCTTTTAAAATATCACTGTTAAGTAATAATATTTGACATGGGATTTTGGGAGATTAGCTTTATCACATCTAAGAAGAATTCTTCTATTCCAAGTTTGTTAGGATTATTTTCTAAATATATGCTACTGTTAAATTTTGTGAATGCTTCATTTGATTTTTTCCTATGTATTTACATTTTTGCATAAGCTATAGAACTATAGCCTAAAGTTGGGAAACCCTAACTGATAGTTGATCCTCAAGGCCTTTTCCAGTTTTAATTAGATTGGCAATTGAGATTTGAGATACTCAGTGAGGATGCTTATTAAGAGGGTAAATATTTGTTCACTTTATATATGCTTCCTGTTACCTTATTCAAATGCTGTAAAGAAGAAAATGACCAGAGACTTTTGTGAAATTTCATCCTGGGCTCCATATAATCTTAAATAACATTTCACCTTAGCAAACAGGTCTTGTTCATTTTTATAAGCCCAGTTGGTAAAAATTAAAGCAAGACAAAACAAAACCACCATTTCCACCCTTCTTTGAGCTATATATAGCAGGGGCAGTGTTATAGCCATCAAAATGAAATTAGATTAAGCTTGGTTTCCTTCTGACACACTTCTAGCCTCTTGAAAGCCCCCTACAGACTGCAACCCATGCAGCCTCAGAAACCAATAACAGATTTGATATGTAGAAGTGTATATCTCTTCTCCTGGTGCCTCCAACTCAGGAAATATGGGGTCAATTTGTTTCTGGAAACAAACAAACAAGATGGGCTTTTTAGAAATCTCAAGGAAAATGGCTTAACTCTCCTGGTGGCTCTGAAGCACAAATACTTTCTTATGTGAGTTGTCCATGTATCACAATGGGGTCAGAGGAAAATAATTTCCACTCTACATGGCTTCGGGTGGCAGAAGCCCCAGTTCCAGCCCTGGCTCTGTCATTTCATTTTTCTAAACTTCAGTTACCTCTTCTGTAATATAAAGTGACAGAATCCTATAAGGCGCTGACATTTAGACTCTTGTTACCAGGAATTGTGAGGTGCTTACAGCTTTCACCTCTCTGTCTACCTTTCCATTGGCCTGAATATGCCTCTCTAAGCATGTTTAAGTATGACAACAATCACACGTTAGGCCTAAGTGTGCCCCTCTGTTCAGGTTGGCCTGCACCACGAACATGAGAACAAGGGATGTCACAAACTTTTCATTTAAAAGTAAAGGAATATATTCAAATTGGTTTAAACAAAAATACATATTTATTGGCTTTTATAAAACTGCAAGTCCAGGGATTATACAGTCTTTCTGTATGACCAGATCGAAGTGCTCAAAGAATAGTGTCAGGAATGGGTCTCTTTCCTCTTCTCCCTGCCTCTTGGCTCAGTTCTCTGCCACGTTGGCTGCATTCTCAAGAAGCTTTGCCCATGCTGACTTCATCTGGTATTATACCCCCTGTAGAATGAGAACTTTTCTTTCCCCAAGTCTTGGCTAGGTTCTTATTCTCTCAGCTTTTGTCACATATTCTGTATCAGTCAGGACCCTATCAGGAAAAAGTTTATTTGAATTGGATGATTTGAGGAGACTTTAGTTAGGGGCTATTCTCAAATATGTAGGCAAGGAATCCAGAGGGAACTGAGGCACCCCAAGGCTATAACATTAGGATTTTATTATTATTCCTAGGCATGGAAACTAAAAGAGCTGTGTGGACAGTACTATCTGATGGACAAGCAAGTTGGTTGGTTTGGTCAAGGGCTGCAGTGAGCCCATGGTGAATATATAGCTTGTCTTCAATCTTTTTCCTCCCCTTATTGTTTTGCTAGTGTTTGCCAACAACAGAATCTAACTAGAAGCCAGAGGGTAAGGGAACTAACTGATGAAGCCCATACTTGAAACTTCTTGGGCACTAAGCAGGGTAGAGAAGGCTGGAGAGTGGATCTAGAGGTCAGATGGGAGGTATCCATCCCATGTTCATTTCTTCGCCAGTCCCTGTGGCTGAGGGGAAGTAGTATCTGCTTGGTTACACCTGGGTCAGATCCATCCCTAGAGCTGAGGGTGAGGTCATGCTTGCCTCAACTGAATGAGGCATGTGTGTGTGTGTGTGTGTGTGTGTGTGTGTGTGTGTGTGTGTGTATACACATGTGCATACATGTGTATGCTTCCTCAGCAAACATCACGATGTACTACCAGAAAAAAAGAGAGGATCCTGGGGTGGAAAAAATATCAGGAGGTCACTATGGGGCAAATGCATTTATCTTGGCCTGTGATAACTCTAACCAACTATGGAGATACACCAATATTGTTCCTTGGTCTTTTCCTTGCAGGACTGAAGAGAGCTCTTGTTGGTAGAGGTGGCCCTAGCTGCTGAGAGACAGCCTCACCTTTTATGGATTTTTTCATGATCCCCCATGCAAAGTTCTCTGGATAATATGCCCTCTACACCGACAGTCTGGCCTGATCCAAGGTCTTCAGTTTGAGCTGAAAATTTGGCTCCCCCTTGGCTGCCACCAATCCTTGTCCATTCCAAGCCAGTTTGTGTTGTTCTTCTCCCCATTGCTTGATACACAATCCAGTTCTTTCTCTCCACCTCCAGTCATAGACCCAAGTAACAATCTTTTAAATTCCGTTTCCATTCCATGTGCTATTTTCCATTTTAGATGCTCAGGTCCAGAATCTTAATGGTCTGGAATAAAGCCAAAGTTGGTCTTTTATAGTTTTTTGCTGATACTACAAGATGGACATCTAGGGATTGCAGTTCTGGACAGCTCCCCTTTCTCCCTGCTAACTCCCCCTGCCCCCCAAAGGGCTCAGTAAACAACACCATCACAGCCTACTCTGCAACAGTTATTTAACAAGGAAAGGTGTTTTGATGGTGGTTGCAATGGAGTGATACAGAGGAAGGGCAAATGAGAAGGAAGAGAAGACCATGGGAAGAAAACATTCTTAATTCTGAGCTTTGCTGATATAGCAACTTCTAATTCTAGACCAAACAGGTCCCTGGAATCTTAGCAACTTCAATCTCAACCTCCTCCCCATCCCTTCTTCTCTCTGTCATCCCCCACCAGGGAGGATCAAATGGGAATTCTGCACTTAAAGGAGACATTCTTTCTCAGAAATACAGCAAAACACCTGTCATTGTTGACATGATGCATTGAGTGTGTACCCACGATAGAGTCATAAAATATTCTGTCTTGGAAGAGAGGCTAAGCAACTGCAGCACTTGTTGCTATGGCAGCTGGACAGTTTTAATAACCGGAAATAACAAGTCTTTGGTTCATTGGGTCGTCTTTTTTTTCAGGACCAGCAGCAATTTCCCAGGGATTTTTTTCTTTGTCATTGTAAGTCTCTCTTGTGCTGTTCCTTTCTCAGTTTCCCTGAAACTACAATAATCTATCTTTACCCCTGTTTGTATAAGTGAGCAGTTGACGCATACCTACAAAGCTTGCGAGGCATTGTGACCTTGAGTAGGTGACCTATCTGTGCTTGCCTCAGTTGCCTCATGCATGACATGGGGAAAATAATAGTACACTTGTGATAGGACTGTTGTGAAGGCTAAGTGAGACAGTACAAATGGACTGCTAAATACCTGGCATGTGACTTATTATTATTGAAAAGGAAAATACAACTTAAAAGGATTTTATAATAGGCAGCAGAAGTTCAGATGGGATAAGTGAGAAGGTTCTATGAGCTAGACCTGAGAATGCAGGTGAGAGTAAATTGCATCCTCCTTTGCTTCATCACTTCTCTGGTTTCCTAGTCTTGTGTCTGGATTAACCCTTGCTTTTTTGGACTCCCTCCTCTCTGTCTGCTCTCTCTAGCAGGATGGCAATGATAGTGGTAGATGCCATGAGGACAAGGCCTGTAGCCCTAATCTTTTTTGGATCCCCCAAGGCCACAAGCACAATGCTTCATACAGTAAGTGCTCAGGAAGTGTCTGGGAGTTGATACCTATATGGGGAAGGGGACATTCCAAGCAGGGAAAAGGCTGGTGAACACCTGGAGGTGGGAATTTACATGAAGAATTCTGTGGGAATTAACATAAAGAATTCTGGCCTCTGAAGGAATTTTTTTCCTGGTCCTCTTGATCAGTACATTGTTCAAGATTCAATAATCAGGAGCCATCTCGTCATACTTTTAGATTTTTGTCAGCTTGCCTCCAGCAGCCATTCAGGGATAGGAACACAATGGTCCATGGTGCTGCATTTCATCCATTCCATGACTTAACCCAGGTGGGACACTAACCAGGGAAAGAAAGGAGTAGGGAACCAAGAGGATACCCCAGGAGTCAAAGGCTGTACATTGTCTTTCCTCTTTTTCTGCTTTTTTAAATTATGAATACATTATCTTTAGTTAAGTAATGCATTCATGAGGTCTGCATGTATATATATATATATATATATGTATATATATATATATGAAAAATTCAAGCAAACAAAAAAAGTAAAAATGCCACTTCTCTCTTTGAAGGTCATTGCTGTTATCAGCTTAGTGTATGTCTATCAGGATGCTTCTATTCATTGAAATGGATAAACAAACACACATATACTCATAAAGAAAAATGTGCCTTCGTGTTTGGTACGTATTTTATTTAATAAATAATACCATTCTGCATTTATTGTCTTGCAGCTTGCTTTTTCTCTTTTGTTCTGTATCTTATGTATCTTTCCATGTTAGGACTCAAACTTTTTTTATCTGCTACATGATAGAATTTTTCATTCTATCATTGTTTCATGGTTTATTCAATTAATCCCTTACTAATGGAGACACAGGTTGTTTTTAACTTTTCTGTTTACAACTAGTGTTGTAAAACATGAGTAGTTATACACAGGTCCTTTTTTTCTCTAAGACAAAGCTTTGCAATGGTATTGCTAGTATTTTTAGTAAGTTTAATTTTATACCATTTGGTAATGTTTTGTCACTTCATTAAAATCTTAGAAATTTTTATGAGCTTTATTTTTAACTATGTTCATAGTCATATTTCTATTGTGAATAGGAATCTGTTATTCTATGATATTTTATAGTGGGTTAACATTGGTGTGTAGAAAAGATATTGATTTTGAGTGCTGATCTTACTTTGGACCACTTTGCTGAAACTGATTGTGAATCCTAAAACCCTCTTAGATTTCCAATTAAAGTATCATATAACCTTCAAACAATAATTATCTCTTCCTTTCTCATGTTTACATTGTGTTTTTTCTTATCTTGTTGCACTTACCATGCTATTTACTTAAAGTTTGTCCAAGTCTTCACACTCTATTTTTGGGAGTGAGATATCTTACAGAAATGGTTAGGAACATGTAGATTTACTGTCATTTTATGGTGCTTCTCAGGAGTAGTTCTTTTTGTCATGAGAAGTGGTTTGGTGATTAGAAGAAAGCAGATGAGGCCAGATTCCAAATAAGACATCATGGAAAAAAGCAATTAGAATGTTCTTTGAAGAGCTATCTAATGGTATGTCAATAATATCCACTAACAAAACAGTTAGGTCACTCTTATGGATGTGGTAGTAGGCTTTCTATCAGCTTTTGTCTTGTGGCACAGGGTTGTCTTAGACTTGCAGTTGGAGATTTCAAGACTTAGTGACTGGCTCTGAAAGGACCCAACTCAGTTCTATCATTCACACCTAGAAAGGTGACAATCTGTCATTCTTCTGACCTGATGTGGTAAGCCATATATATGTCTTTGCAACATTTCGGATTGGCTCCATGAATTAATCCACTCTCTCAGTTACTTCCCATTGTGATTAATGTCCTATATTTCAGGTAATGTCTCAAATTGACAGTCTTAATAATGGAACAAAACAAGCTCACTGGATATAGAGCTACTCCACACATTTGTCACTTTAGTACAAGTCTCTGAATTTTGGATTGAACCAGACTAATGGTGTGGATGTAGAGCTGGTAGAAATAAATACCTTGAAGATCAGAAATCTGAATGTGGATGTGTCTTTTTTCATAAGATCTTTAAGGGACACTCTACGTCACACTTCCTTGTATTTCAGTGGTCACCAATTGCCTTTCACAAAATACTTCAAATCACAGCTTCCTTTAGTAATAGGTTTTAAGTTTCTCTGTCTCAAAATAAGTTGGATTCTTCATGCTTTAATTTTTATGCCTTGTGTAGAGGCATCATTTTTTTTAAAAAAATTTATTATCTTACCTGATAAATCTACCCCCAGAGTTCAGGAATATGAAGTTACCAAATTTTAAGTGAGAATCTTAGTTTTGATGGAGTGAATTTTCATTTTCTTTTTTCTTCCCTCAAGGAAACTTCAAACTTTGGAACTCAAAGTAGAACTGAAAGGCCTTGAGTAAATATGAACAAAGATGAAATGACAATGTGAGCAGCCTGGCTCCAGAAGAGACAATCCTAATGATATTGCTTCTGTGGGTTTTCCCTCCTTGCCCTCATGTTCATTTCTTCCTGAGTAATGTTCTGGGCCCAGTGGAAAAGTGTGTGATGTTTCTGGTAGCTGAAATGAGGTTAAAGTAATGAAATGATGACAACCAAAGTTTAGAAGGAAAATGCTTAGTGCCTGGTGGGACAAAGTCAGTTCCTGGGAAAAGAAAATATAGTATAACCAGAAAAGGAACTCAGTGGCTTGTACGACAGTGAATGGTTCTTGAGTGTAGGGGTCAGCACATTTTCTGGATACTAGGAAGATTCCTGTTTGACAATTGGTCAAAACAAATTGCCACTAGATTGTAAGCTCCAGTTCTGGGGGTGGGGGTGCTTGTTTTTGCCTTTCCGAGTGGGTTCTTCCATGATTTCCAGTGTCATTTCTGTTCAATCATGAGCTATACTATTGCCATCTTAACTATTAGAGGTCTAGAACACATACCCTGGATCTAGCTACCTGGGTTCACTTCTTTTAAACTATGTGACCCTGAGCATGTGTAATATGTGTATGTGTATACTGTATAACATGAACATATGTAGTATGTGTGTATATTGTAAATATATAAATATATATATTTACAAATACATCTGTGTGTATATTTATATATATATTTTTATATATATATACATATTTGTATATATATATATTTGGCATAGCATAATATTTTGATATCTTAAAAACAAACCTTTCTAGATGGGGAGAGACTGCCCCTCCTAAGGCTAGTCAGTTCTTAGAGACAACATAGGACTTAGCCAGAAGCATGCTTTTGACATGCAGACTAATCAATTCAGAGCCACATATCCTCCATCTGGCCTATACACCCCAGGAAGCAACATCCTTCTATCTTCATCAACCCAGGTTCAGTATCAGGCAACAGAAATCACTCCTCTAGTTTATAGCCCCTGGTATCATTCAACTAACCAATCCTAAGCTTGTCCTGCCTTGCCTGTCCTGCCTTGCCTTTCCTGTGGAACCCTAATGAAGGCTCTGGCCTAAACCTATCCCTGGCTCTTGTCTTCTGCCTCCTGACCACCCAGGTGCTTTTCCATGTGGCCCTGTGTGGCATGCCTACAACCCTTGTTACTAGGACCTATGAGTATATTACATTTTGTTTCTCTGAGCCTCTCCTCTGTCTCCTTTTGTGGCCACACTTGACTGCCCATCTCATGAAAGGACACAGAATTGTCTTTCTGACTTTTTACAAGGGGCAAGCCCCCAAGAACCATAATTTATTTATAAAAATTCTGGATTTATTCTTACATGTTTAAACTTCAGTCACCTTCAAAGTACTCTCCATTTGATGCAATATACCTATTGAGATGCTTTTTCTATTGCTCAAAGCAGTTTTTGAACTTAACAATTTTGATTCCTTTTAGTACTTCTGCCATTTTTTTGTTTCAACCCTTCCACATCAACAAAACGTTTCCCTTTGAGGACTTTTTTCATCCAAGGAAACAACAACAACAACAACAAAAAGTCATTCAGGGTGAGATTGGGTGAATAGGGAGGGTGGGGCATGAGGGTTATGCCATTTTTGGTCAAAAATTGCTAAGCATTCAGTGTGGTATGGGCAAGTTGTTCCTGTAAATCACCCATCATGAAATGGGCAAATGTGTTGAAAGAATCTCCAGAAAAACTCACTGAAGTCAAACTCAGCCTCTCACAACAGTGCTAGCTGGTAGACTATATCAATGGGTTCCTAGGACACCTACCTAGTAGGGGAAGCCTGTACGGCAAAAAAAAAAAAAAAATTAATCCCAATTTTTTTGGGGGGTCCTTCCATCATATATCGCATTTTCTTTTGTAAAATGAAGATGATAACAACCAGTACCTACTACACTGATTATTAAGACTAAACAGGAGCACTTACATGATGCTCTTGGCATCAGGCTGGCATATGCTAAGTGCTTGATCCATGCTAGTTGTTAGGATGGTCACTTCTTATGTGATGCTACTTTCACTCTTAAATCTGCTGTGGCTAGCTGTGTGTATCTCTTCTCTCTCCAACTAAACCATAAGCTTCTTAAAACCAGAACTTGCTGCTCTCCCATCCTTACATACCCCACTTTACCCAGTTTTGTGACTTTCACAGAGTAGGTGTTCAATCACGTTAGATGAACGAAAGAATGTTCTTGCTACATTGGCAGTGATTTGAATAAAAACTGCTTATTCTCAGAACTCAGATGTCTGGAATTACCCTACTGTCCTTCAGACACAAAGACTGACCTCCCAGGTCATGAAATTTTGAGTACATTTTCTAGAAATATCATCCTTATCAGCTTGCATTTGTAATTGGTTAAGAGTCACTTCAAGTAGAAATGTATTTCTTTTCTCTCTACCGGTGCTGTTAAATAGAACTTTCTATAATCTTGGGAATATTCTCTCTGTTGTCCAATACAGTAGCAATCAGGCATATGGAACTCCTGGACACTTGAAATGTGGTCAGTGTGACTGAGGAACTGAGTTTTAAATTTTATTTTATTTTAAATAATTTAAATTTAGAGAGCTCATGTGACTAGTGTCTACTGTGTTAGATGCAGCACTCTATAGTTCCTGTACCAAGCCCAGAACCTGAGATAAGGTTGGTGCTAATAAAAGTGTGTTGAATGAAAAAATGAGTGGATATTGAACATTTAACATCTTCCCACTTCTAATTTCTTCTTTATTCTTCACAGTTACCCTTTGAAGAACTGTAGAGGAGCAATTGTTATGGTACAGATGATGATACTACTACTACTACTGCTACTACTATTTCTACTAACAATAAAAAGAGCCCCAAGTAACAGGTATGTAGAGTTTCTCCAGGCATGTGCCAGGTACTTTAGGCACATTATCTAATGTATTTATTATTACTGCATGACATGGTGACTTACTTGGAATTCCCCCTGTATTAGATTGCTAGGGCTGCCACAACAAAATGCACAGACTGGGTGGTTTAAACAATAGCAATTTATTTTCTCAAGTTTTAGAAGCTACAAGTCCAAGATCAACGTGTTGATGGGCTTAGTTTTCACTGAAGTCTTTTTCCTTGATTTACTAATGAGTGCCAGCTGTCTCGCTGTGACTCCACATGGACTCTCCTCTGTGTATGCACATGCCTGGTCTCTCTGTGTATCAAATTTCCTCTTTTAATAAGGATACCAGTCAGACTGGTTAGGGCTCACCCTAAAGGCCTCATTTTTAACATAATCACCCCTTTAAAGGCCCTGTCTCCAAATACTGTGCTACTGGGTGTTAGGACTTTAACATATGAATTTTGGCAGGACACAGTTCAGCCTGTAATACTCCCAAAGAAGACTCAAAAAAAAAGGGCTTGGCTGTGGATAGTTTATTTGGGAAACACAATTGAATTTATGTAAGGAAAAGTGAGACATGTAGAAAAGGGTGTATCCATGAGTAGGGCACTGGCCCTCAATCCTGCTGGGAAAAACACATCAGAACTGCCCACTGAGATGGGCACAGTGGCATGAACCTGTAATCCCAACTACTTAGGAAGCTGAACTGGGAGGAACTTTTGAGGCCAGGAATCTAACACCAGCTTGGGCGACATCTCAAAAAAAAAAAAAAAAAAAAGCCTCATCAGAACTTTGGAGGCTGGAACTTTTACCCAGAGAGTCTCACATGGGACAACTCTCTAGCACTTTGAGATTGCATCTTCCTTTGCCTGAGCAGGTTCTTGTGATGTTGGAAAAGCCCTCTAGCAGAGAAGAAAGAGATACAGGTGTGTGAGGTGGGAAACTGTCAGCTGCAGCTGGAAACTCAGCTGTGCTTATGTGATGCGGGTGAAGAAGGGAGAACATCAACAGCACCTTTTACAGGAAGGTAATGTTATCCCGGTTCTGTGGATGAGAAAACTAAGACATGAAGACACTGAGTAACCAGTAGAAAATGATGGAATTTGAACTTGAATTTAGTCTACTTGGTTGCAGAACCCACAATCTCAGCTGTCACATTAATGAAACTCATTCATTAATTAAATAAACATTTCTTGGGCATCTTCGGTATGCCAGATGCTGCACTGGAGCTAGGGATATAGCGATGGGCAAGGCATAGATCTGCCTTCAAGGAGGTCATGGCCTAGAAGTGAATTACCCAAGAATTAGTTGGTGGTAGAGCTGACAACCCAGACTTAGTCTTCTTTCTTCTCCCCAAGCTTAGCTATAGGCCTACAGGTGAGTGTTAAACACTCTCAGGCTGCTTACGTTCCTCTTTGATACGACCTTCTCATTCTTAGAAATTAGTCCTTTTGCTCCTGTCCTTTTTGTTCCAGAAAGAGGCTACCTGGGAGATGAATAAACGGTGCATGCAGAGTTTACCACTGGACAGTGTTTTCTCCTACTCATTCACTTTGGCTCTCTCCCCTGCCGCACAAATGGGCTCTTCCAGGCACTAAGGTCTCTGCACACCTGTTCTGCAACAGCAAGTTTATTTATTTGGGGGTGCTGAGTATATGAGCTCTGTATTAGAATGTGTGTGTTTGTGCAGCTACTGACTATGTACATTTAATAAATATTGTGCCTGTCTCTTTAGCTGACAAACTCTTACTTTTTGCTGTTCAAATGTGTGTTCACTTATAATGTCTCATTTGAGTCTCACAAAGTCTTAAGAAGTAGTTAGAATATTGTCCCCATTTTTACAGCGTGGAAACTGAGGTGGAGAGAGATCAACATTTGCTCTATTTCACAGAGATTTTTCAAAGAGTAAATGAAATAGTAAATGTAAAAGAAAGTTTGTAGAAGGTAAAAATTATGTAGATATTGTTTCCCAAGTCATTCGTCTCTTTAGTAGCACAGCTGAAGTCAGACAACTTGTTTTTTGACTTCTAAAACATCACAATAATTCTGTGATTCTGCTGCTATTAGATGGTTGTTTTTACTGAGGTCTCTTAGCACATCAAAGGAGTCTAATTACCTCACAGGTTAATGCTGAAAATCTTGATGTTAAGCAAGTCTGTGAATTACCATTACTACATGTTCCAGTTATTACTGCTGCAGAACAAATTACTGCAAATTCAGTGGAGTAAAACAGCAACCATTTTATTAACCTGATAGATTCTGTGGGTCAGGAATTTGAAAAGGGCACACGGCATGGTTGGCCTGAATCTGCTCTATGATGTCTGAGGCCTCAAATGGAGAGACTGGAAGGCTGGAAAGGACTCTGGGATAATCTGAAGACTACTTTGCATATCTGGTTCTTGAACAGGGAAACAGGACTGTGGCATCTCTCTGCGGCTTGGGCTTCCTCACAGCATGACTGCCTCAGGCGAGTTTTCTTACATAGCTTCTCAGGGTTCCGGGCAGATATTTCACTGGACAAGTCAAAAGTTAAATTGTCTTTTATTTCTGTCACACTCTCTTGGTTACAAAGGAACCACAAGCCTACCCATCTAGGAAAGAATACACAGACCCCACGCCTTGTGTGAGGGGTGTCAAGGTGATCTTGCAGAAGAAGATGGGAGATATTGCTGAATCTCTCTGTCCAAAACATAACTTGCTATCTGGTTTCATCTTATTTTTTTTCCTTTATCTTAAGTTCACTTTTAAAAAGTGATAGAATCATATGTGTTTATGTAAAGTATTTTAAAATTTGTTTGAAGAGATATGGAAATACAAAAGATGAACAAGTATAAATATTAGCCTTGTGAGCAAGAGAGAAAACAGAAGCGTAATTTACATTTTTGTCTGACTCCATATGCATGGCTTTTCCTAAGAACCTATGATGATAAAATTAGTTGCTGGCAAAAAAAATAAGCAACTCCACCTACTTCTGATAGTACAAAGCAATACTTGATATTCTTAGATGGCTTCCAGACTACAGCTGTGATGTAGACATACATTCAACTTTCTACATGTTACATGTATGTCTGCAACCCTTCTCCCTCAGTTAATAATAAAAGCCAACCCCCTGTGAAACAGGTTGGTTAAAAACTGTGTTACTATAGTAGCAGCAGACAACCAGATATAAAATATACAACTCTGTGTTGCTCACTGGATATGTGCTTAAGAGACAAATTGAATGTTGTTGGGCAATAGGTATTTCAGAGTGGCAAGATGGGAGCAGGTAGTGTGTGGTATATCAGATAAAATATGTTACTGGGTCAAGTCAAAACTCTGTTAACTGACTTGTATGCTGGTACGGGAGCCAGACAAGAAACCAATTTCCTGATAATTCTTTGGAAGAGTTTTTGTTTTTTTTTTAATATGGGAAAAATCACCGAAACATGAGATGGTTTTCCAAAGTCCAGAGTGGTTGTTTCAAAGAGATACCCTTGCTAGACTAGACTATGTTTTCAAATTTCAAAGACATCACTGATGTTCAGATGAGTATATATACATGTGCACACACATACATCATGCTTAGTACTCTGGGGTTAGTCAAGGTCAGATTAGGCAATCATGGTTTTGATTTGAAAACATAAAGGCATATTATAATAGGATGCTTGCAAAATTCCTTATTGAAAAACTTTTCTCAGCAGTTATTGAATACCTACTGTGTTCAAAGTTCTGGGAGGGACATCAAAACACTTGAGACTGGAATCCTGCATTCTAGTTGGGGAGACCAGATATAAAATATACAACTCTGTGTTGCTCACTGGATGTGTGCTTAAGAGACAAATTGAATGTTATAAACACTGTTCTCGTTTGGGGGGATTGTGCACTCCCTGAGGCTGAGGTTGTCTGGTTAGTATTTTCAGAGGAGGTAAAGTCCACACTGAACTTGGTGAGTGACTAGGATTCAAAAGATGACAGGCTGAGGCATTTCTGGCTCAAGCTGAGGGGGCAAGGGATGAAGAATGGGGGTGTACAAAGGCACGGAAGCAAGGATGTTGTGTGTGGGCTCCCCTAACCCTAGGGAATATTGACAATGGAACTTGAAAAAGTAGGTCAGGTCATCTCATGGAGGGCTTCAAATGACAGGCAGCTGGTTTTTTGACTGGAGGCAGAGGGAATCACTGTATGTCTTTGTTTTCAAGCAAAGCCAACAAGACGATTCCACAGCTCTGCAACTAGCAGCAGCCGGAGCTGAGAACAGCCCCACCTCAGCAATCACAGTCAGTCTCTAAGGCCCACGTTTGATTTTATAACTTCCTGCCAAGTGACAGCTCTGATACGGATACTTGGGCCACCATATGAATTACTCAGATCAAATTAAAGCTATCAATCTCCAGGACAAACCCAAAAGAGGATGGGGCTTCTTCTGAGTTTGAATCAGAGTAACCGAGGCTTCTATAATGAGTCTGGCTGCCTGGGGAGCTGCTGTGTTCCAGGAGCCCAGTGCTCCAGCACGTTTTCTGCTTCTTGTAGCCCACAAAGGAAGGGAACAAAGTCTGCTTCCACCTCCACTCACCACCACCTGGCCACAAGTCGATGAGGGACGTGCATAAAGAAGTCTCTGATCCTCTTTCATCTAGTGGAATAGGGCCAGGGAACAAACACCGAAGAGAATCAGGTTGGGAGGGGGGGAGAGTCCTTGTGGGTTCAGGAGGCAACTGTGCGTGTCTCTCTCCTGTTTCCCTGCTTACTATGGATGCTCAGGGATGGTTGTTAGCCAATTAGAAGGCATCAGCACATGCTCAGCATTGGCAATTCAAAGATGTTATCCAACTTTTCTCTCTTAGAACAAACAGCATAGAAGCTATGGGGAGTGAGAAGTTTGTTATATTTAAGCAGCAACTGTCAAAAAGTTTTCTCAGAAAGCAAGGGAAGTGATCCTTTATTTATTTAACAAATATTTATTGAGCACCTACTGTGTGCCAGGCATTGAACCAGGCATCGAAGATGCAGTAGGCAACCAGGCAGGGCCCTGCATCACAGAGCTTTGACTGAGGTAGAGTAGCACTATGAAGAAGCTAAGTAGGGAGTTCAGGCTGAAGCTTGCCCACAGAGGGCAGATGGAGCATGTTATTTTTTCTCTCGGTGCATTCTCTTCCCAACTCTGCTTTTCATCAATTCATTGGGTCACTCATTTCACCATCAAACATCAAGACATGAGAGCAAGCGGACAGACTGTTTAGCTAAAACAAGAGCAGGGTCTGGTTCCTTTGGCTCTCTCCTCTTTGGTCTCAGGTAGCGTGTGTCTTAGAGTTGAGTAACTTGGACTTGAATCCTGATATACTCTTGAAATCTTCATTTCCTTGCATTGTGTCCTTGAACATGTAACAAAATACCACTTGGTGTCAGTTTTCTCATCAGAAAAATGGTTTACAAATAATATCTACCACACAGCATGGTCTGGATAATTCAATAGAATACCAGGTATATAAAAAAAAGGTGCCCACTCCACACTGATCTAGCTTGAGGTTACCCTGGTGTATTTTGTTTAGCCCCTAAATTCACATACAGGGACTTGCCTCATTGCCTCTCTCTGGTCTCACAGTTGTGGGGAGGACCATGGGAAGTGTCTTTGGAGGGAAGCTGGATACTGTAGAGTGGAAACATATTTGATAGGTTAGGCATCATGATACTCCTGGACCTAGTAGCTCTGGGTGGGGGCCATGGGATGCCCCATGCCCTGGAGAACTATGTAGTCAGCTGAGAAAGCTCTACTAAAAGCCCCCATGAACTCAGATAGTCCCTGAAGGAGGCCCCTCTCTCTGCCTGTTCCCCTAGGATCCCCACAGCAGCAGCCCTTGTTCTGCAGCCCACTCCTTCCATATGGGCAGCTTAGAATCTAATGTCGAGGACTCACAAGCAAGATGGCAACAAGACAAGCTGAACTGTGATGATCTCCACAAAAGGTGAGTCCTGAAGGCCGTTCTACATGGCCAGGGGGTGTGGTGGAGGGGTGGCTACTATAGCCAGTCCCACGCAGCAAATGGCCTGCATTGCACTATGGGCCTCCGCAAGGGACTACTGCTGTTTTTCACTGTTTTCTGACCTTGTGTCTCTTTTCATTCGTTAGTTGGTATGTATGTCTGTTTTCCCTCTTACTCTTCTCTCTCTCCAACTTCCTCTTGACCACCCCTTCTTCCATTATTTTCCTTTTTCTTATCTCCTTTTGTTCCAGGGAGCAAACCTAAACCCCACTGCATGGACAGATTGTAAGGCAGTGGAAAGTGGGTTCCAGTGTGCCCATAAACCTGTTGGAGGATACTGGAATCTGCAGATAGATTCTGAATCACAGCTTCTCCCTCATTAAACCTCAAAACTGCAAAAAGTACAGCCCCCAACCCACAGTCCAGCCTCAAAAGTGAACAAAGCCAGAGGCCCCTCATAAGGAAGAGCACGAGATTGAACAAAAAGAAGTAAAAGCAACCTCACCTTCCCTGAAAAACATAATTAAAGAAGGGGAGGGAAAGGGGGAGAGAAAAATCTACACAAATGAAGAAAAACCACAAGAAGAATATGGGTCTCTCACAGACCCCTAGGAGATCAGAAACTGAGAAAACAGTTTGTAATGTAAATAATGAAGAGCCCCCAAAATGACAGGTCTCAAACTACAAACCCAGATATCAAGACATTAATGGAGAGATTAAAAAGAATTGAGGAGAGACAAGAGGAAACAAGGAAGGAGTTGATAACTGAGATAACAGTGGTGAAGAATACTGTGAATGAAATAAATAACAAACTGATAAGCATGGAGAGCAAAATTAGCCAAGCAGAAGAAAGAATCTCAGAGCTTTAGGACCAAAATATAGAACTAACCCAAACTGTCAAAAACATAGAAAAGAAGCTTAAAAAGATAGATCAAAACCTTCAAGAGATGTTTTATTGTGACAAAACATGAGTCACATTTCTCTTAATTTTTTAAAATTCTAATTGCCTCTTTGAAGTATAATTAAATAATGAGTGGAATAAATGATTACATATAATAGTCTCATTTTTCCCCCAACTTAACATAGATTAAAATCCTGCTTAGACCATCATTTTACCTGAAGAATTGTGGTCACAATTTTAAGCAAAGAGGGCATGTTTAAAAGTCATATTGAAGGGCTGTGACAAAGGAGAGACTTAAAAATTAAAATAGATAAACCCAAGTCACTTCAGCTTTATGACACCAAAATAAATACCATGGCCCTTCAGCTTCCTCCACGTTGCTTTGGGTCCTTACTTCAACTTTTACTTGTTATTCACATTAGTTCGCATCTGCTCTTATTTTATTAAAGGCATGAGGTTACTTCCCCAGTAACATCATTTTTTTTTCACATCTTTCAATTTATTGCTATAAAAAAGTGATTCACTCAGAGTGCAGTGGGAGAAACACAGACTTCAGCTTTAGGGCTGGCTCTGTCTGAACCTGGCTGTGCAACCTTGGACAAATCTGATTCTGTTTTCCATGCCTCAGTTTCCTCATTCGTAAAGGCAGATCAGCAGTTCTCAAATCTAGCTCCATTCACGTGCACAGAGGGATTACACTTGCATCCCCTGTGATCCCATGGACACATTGGCACCCCGTGCCTACCCATCGATCAGGCTTAGCTTTTGTTTCATGTGTTGAACTCCCCAGAAGATTCCTTTCCTACAGGTTCTTGGAATCTTTGCTTCTCAGTTAAGATCATGCAGTTCTAAAATTTTCTAAGCTATTTCTCAGATCTTGCATTTTAGGACAACATAACTTCTGTCTTTCTTGTTTTGACGACTAGTAAATTCAGATCTCAGCTCCTGAGTTTAAGATATGCTGAAAGCTGAATGCCACTGTGGCCATCCATGGGGCATTGGAAATAAACACACCTCATCTCCTAGGCCTGCACTGACCACATCATGGCTGCCTGTCCAAGAAAGATTGCAGAAATCTCAAATTCATTAGAGACCATGCCTTGGTCCAAGGATAGCAGAAGCTGCACTATCAAGTCTTACACCAGCTGTAACAGCAGACCTCACGATTGGTTGGTTCTTTCGGCTTCCTTTCCTCGGTCTCTTAAAGCCGTCTGAATGCTTAAAGAAACAGGTCACTAGCCGGGCGTGGTAGTGCGCATTGTAGTTCCAGCTACTTGGAAGGCTGAGGTGGAAGGATCACCGGAGCCCAGCAGGTTGAGGCTGAGGTGGCCGGGAGCGACCACTGCACTCCAGTCTGGGCGACAGAGTGAGACACCAACTCAAAAAGAAAAATAGAAACAGGTCACCATGATAGTAAAGGATGGCTGGTCTTCCAGCTCCCACTAAGTGAGAACCCAAGGAACAGGTGAGAGTCAAAGGTTTTAGAACTCACTCTCAACCTGCCGAAAGCAGGCCTCGAGAGGCTGGGGCAACACCTGAGGACCTCAGTAAGGTAGAGTTTGTTAATGAGGCAGGAAGTGTTTCATAAGCAGGTGTTAAGTGCCAATTTGGGTGTCAGGATGGTGAGGACAGTAAAAGGGGCTATAATGTTCCTGCATGGGGTTTAGGGCTTTGGAGGGAAATGAGACTGAGTTTTCTGAGGATTCTGGTGCCAGACAGCTCAAAGCTCTCTGGAGGCACAGAAGAGAGTCAAGGTCCAGTGGGTCTTGAAGCTGGGAAAGGGAGCGTGTGCTGGTTGTAGTAGCCCCAGGGAGGCTGCAGCCAGACAGACAGGGCCTGCTCCAGTAGGTAGGCCGGTCTGGGCACTTTCCAAGGCCACTTCCAGGCTGTTATCGACTACCATAGAGTGACTGTTTTCGAGATGCCCTAGTTCATTTGCCCAAACAGAAAAAAACTCGCAGGTATATTATTTCCATGTTTTCTCTTTTAAAGATTAAGATAAAGGAAAAGAAAAATACCCCAGGTCCTTCTATTTATCCATTAACTAGGTTACCTAGTTAAAAAAATGCTTAAAAAATTTCTGCTTCTACGCCATGGTTACCTACCTTAGTTTTTTGACAAAATGTATCCTGCCTCTATCCAAGCAGTGAAAGCATTAATTCATTCCATCACTCATTCACAAGCATTTGGAACCATCAAGTCTTGTGCTCAGACTCCCCTCTTCACGCAGTTCCTGAGACAGCTGCACACTGGATATTGGAATAAAGCAATAAAGCAAGGAGAAGACATTGCCTTTATTAGAGCAAGTTCATTTCATTAACTGACATAATAAAGCTGGTAAAATAGCACTTTTTTGGGCCCCTTTAATGTGAAATGTGAGATAACGTAGTTTGGCTACAGGATAAATTTTATTTAGAATTATCTGTGAGCAAAGGATTTACTGAGCAGAATAATGAATGTGAACAAGATCATAAGAGAAATGTTTACACTTACTAAATCTGTTTTCCAGTGAGCTTAAAGCAGTATTGTAAACATGCAGGCAATTAACACACGGAATCTGTCATATCTGTGCAGTGCAGCCCCACAAGGGCAGAGCCCCGTGTTCTTCACTGCGCACCTTTGCCCTGAGAATCCTTCCCGGCCCATGGCAGCTGTTCCATCGATATTAATGTATAAACAAATCGAAGCAAGCCACATCAAAACCTCTGCTAGATACTTCCTCATTAGCCCACTTTGCATTACTAGAGACATTTGAGGAAACATCTAGAAAAAAATGTTCTGTAAATCAGCCCTTGTGTGTGTGAAAAGAAACATGGTTGTATCCATCTGAGCTTGTTTTATCCGTGCATAATCAAGAACAACCTTGCTACTTTGTAAATTTTAAAGGATAATCCTGGCAATTTCTGGATGGGTTACTATCTTCTTTTTGTTCTTCTTTTCTCCCTCTCCCCACGTTTGCTGTACACTGATCTTTTGTTTTATAGTTTTGTAACCAAAAACTTAAAACACTTAGAATACTTCAGAAAGTCGTGTAACAGGAAGACACATGTGCACACATGCACACTAAAATATTGGATATAGTTAAAGCTGGCTACCCATGCTTTTTATCTCTGCTCCAGAATTTACCACTATCTGGCCTGAAGTTGGTGTATAAAATTCTCTTGCCTCTTTTTATTTTTTATCTACCTACGTTGTTCTACATTTTCCTACTGAGAAGTAATTAGGTTGTTTTCTAATTTTTGATGTTGTAAATATTAAGTGAGCATCTTTATCAATGTTTCGTTGTGCATATTTACAGGTGTTTTCTAAGGCAGAATTATGAAAATGGAATTGCTAGGTGATAGGGATTATGCACATCACCTTTACCAGATGGCTCTTGGGTGTGGGTGTTAAGTTTCTGCTGTGATCAGCAGCGTGTGGAGTCCTGGTTGCCCCACGTTCTTGTGAACAGTTAATGTGTAGGATGTGGCTGATGGCTGTCATGATAATCATCTCTCCCAGTGACTGTCTCTATGTTTGCAACCTTTCTAGGGTAGTACTTCTGGGGAAGGGCCGCTGTTAAAATTTGCTTTACATAGACCTGCAGCTTTTTTAAAAAACTTAAAACAGTTTTAATTTCAAGCGAAATTGAGAGAAAGTTAGAGATTCTGCATATATCTCTTGCTTCCCTGCAGGTACAGCCACCCCCACTTAAGCCATCCCCCCAGAGAGGGTGCATTTTTTACAGCTGATGACTACACTGACACGTCATCGCCATCACTCACAGTCCATATATTCACAGGAGGCCTCACTCCTAGTGCTGGACATTCTCTGGCTTTAGACAAACATATAATGTTGCGTATCTGCCATTACAGTATCACACAGAGCCATTTCACTGCCCTAAACATCCTCTGTACTCCTCCTGTTCAAGCTTTTCACTTCCTCCATAGTTCTGTCTTTTCCAGAATCGCACAGTGTGTGGAATCGCACAGTGTGTGGTCTTTTCAGATTGGCTTCTGTCACTTAGTAAGGTGCATTAAGGGTTCCTCCATGTCTTTTCATGGCTTGATAGTTCCTTTCTTTTTAGCACTGAATAATACTCCCTGTCTCTATGTACATACCACAGTTTAATTATTCATTTACCTGCTTTCAAGTTTGGGTAATTATGAATAAAGCTGCTGTGAACATCTATGTGCAGGTTTTTATGTAGACAAGTTTTGGCTTCCTTTGGGTCAATACTAAGGTGTGTGATTGCTCGATTGTATGGTTAAGAGTGTGTTTAGTTTTGTGAGAAACTACTAAACTGTTTTCCAAAGTCTTGGTACCATTTTGCAGTCCCCCAGCAGTGAGCAAGAGATCCTGTTGCCCCACATCCTATCAGTATTTGGTGCTATCGGTGTTCTGGAGTG
>CAUYQG010029890.1:0-12143 GCA_963574415.1 Tarsius wallacei
GGGAGGCTGAGGTGAGTGGATTGCCTGAGCCCGCGGGTTCGAGACCCGCCTGGGCAAGCAAGACCTCATCTCTACAATAAATCAAAAATTAGCCGGGCGTGGTAGCGCGTGCCTGTAGTTCCAGCTACTTGGAAGGCTGAGGCAGAAGGATCGCCGGAGCCCAGCAGGTCGAGGCTGCGGTGGCCGGGAGCGGCCACTACACTCCAGTCTGGGCGACAGAGTGAGACTCCAACTCAAAAAAAAAAAAAAAAAGGAAAAAAAGTCTTCAGCCACTTCATTCATTAATGTCCAGTTTTTTCCAAAGCATAATAATAATAAAGATATCACAAACACTAAGGAAAAAATATATTGCTGTCCAAAGCATTTTAATATTTACAGTGAAATTTCTAGTGCTGAAATTTTATATCCAAATCTGAATCAAAGTTCAGTTTATCCTAACCCTTTCCTGCTCTGGGTCTGTGTTTTTGAATTTGGTATATCATTTTAGGGTTTTTGCTTTGTTATGAACTGGAAATAATTTGGGGGAAAAAAATGAGAAGTGATATGTCATTTTTAAAATTCTCTTCCCTAACTTATAAGAAAATTTGAATATTTTCAGTATGGCTTTTCTCCCTTTATTTTCCCCTATTGTTCATTTCTCACATTTTCCTCTTTAAAAAAAAAAAATTTCAAAGCCCACAAAATGGCCAACCCTGATTTTCTTGGCCAAGGCATGAAAAACTGTTCTCTCAACCTCAGTGGATTTGGAATAGCTTTCCCCTCACCACCCTCCACCCCCAGTCTTAATCTGTTTGTGTTGCTTCGTGCTGGAAAGTTTATAAACAAAAAAGATTTGTTTGACTCACAATTCTGATGTCTGGGAAAATTTTAAATTGGGCGTCTGCATCTGCTGTGGGCCACAGGTTGCTTCCATTTATGGCAGAAGGTGAAGGTGAGCCAGTGTGTACAGAGATCACATGGTAAGAGAGGAAGCAAGAGAGAGAGAAAAGAGAGAGGTGCCAGATGCTTTTTAACAATTAGCTCTCCTGGAAACGAATAGATTGAGAACTCACTTACCTTCCTACCCCTCCCCCCCATCCCCAGGGATTAATCTATTCATGAGGGATCTACTCCCATGACTCAAAACTTCCCATTAGGCCCTACCTCCTTCCAACATTAGGAATCACATTTCAACATGAGATTTGTAAAGGACAGACATCCAAATTATAGCACCTACAAACAATCAAGTTTCTCTTATTATCTGTTATCCTAAAAGTTCTCAAAATCTGTTTTGAAGGTTTTTGTTGGGATTTTTTACAGTGTTAATACATGTTTCTGCATTCAATCTGTTGTGATATTTTTTGGTTGAAATATATGATGAAAATCTAGCCTCACTTAGGTAATGTAGCTGGAAAGGAGAAGATTATTTTAATAGTCTTTAGAGCAATTGTGGATATTCTTCTTTGATACTACACCAAAACTTGATAAGTGGTAGTTTTTTAATTTTGGTAGCTGCAATATTAAATCTGAAATCATATCAATGAAATTTTCTGTTGCATTAAAAGCCATTGGTCTGACTAGCTCATACTTTGTGTCTTTTATGTATGTATGATTTTGTAACATCATGAATTGGTCATTTGGAAAATATTGGTTCACTGAGTTAGGTAGATCTTCCAAATGTTGACTTATTTTGTTATATGATATCTAAAACTCACACTTAACATGATTATTCATCTCAAAAGTATTTTAAATATTGAGGGACTGTCAGGCTTACTGTGACAGGTACAGGTTTTCCAAAATTTTAAGTTCCATTTTAAAGCTCAAATTTCATCATTAGCAACAAATCTTGTCAGTTGTTTTCCTTAAAGTGACAGGCTAACTTCATTTTCTTTTGAAAAAAACTGTCTAAATAACTGTAGCTTGTGTGTCAGTCATTCTTTCAAGTGACAATGGCATTCTGTTTAAAAAATGACTGGATCAGCTTGCAACTGTAAACAAGTACTTTTCCCTCAAGACAACCATTGTACTTCTGTATGCAGCAGAAGTCTTTTGTATATACTTCCCATTTTGTCACTAAAATCCTAAAAATGTACTTGGTGTCAAAATTAAATAAAAGTAATCATTTTTACTGCTTTATTAAGGACATTCTTACATGAAATTGGCTTGTTATTTTGTTTTTGATTTTTACTGAGTATGTGACATTGAAGAATACAGTGACTACAGTTGGTACCATGACCTAAGTCATGCTCAGGCACCTGCAGTTTTACTCACCATGCTTTTGCAGCATTAGTGTAAATGCCAACAAGGTAAAAAAATTCAGATGACGTCTTAATGTGTTGTGACAATAGTTGACTTCAAGGATGTCAAGGTCTGGAATTTCATTTTACAAACTAATAATTTAGCCAGTTATTTTTTATGGATACTGGAAGAAAACACAAGACTGGACCAGAGAAAAAGAGCTTTATTATTCACAGTACAGCAAGCAGCAAGAACATATTTTCATTGGTCCTGCCTGGAAGGTGACACAAGTAGACCTAGGTAATGCTTGTACTTGTGATGAGTTGCATTAAAGAAAAGGAATATTGAGCTTGTGGAACCCACCATCTTATAGCAAGCAGTAAGCAGGCTTGCTCGTTGTCCAAGAGGGAGACATTACCTGGTCTTTCAGGTTTGCTCTCGACAAACACAAGCCTAAGAGAAGTTTCAGGAAAAAGAAGTCAGAGCCTTGTGTTCTTGACATGCACAGCAAAAATGTGCCAGGACACTCAAGGCCCATGGCAGATTCCCTCTCCAACAGTGGATCCCCTGAAAAGATCCTTGGACCCTAGCCCCCAAAGGATCCTGGACCATATTTTGAGAACTACTGGTTTAACCATATAATAATTTCCTGTTAAAAAATCACATTGCATCAGTCATGGTGGCTCACGCCTATAATCCCAGCACTATGGGAGGCCGAGGTGGTAGGATCACTTGAGGCCAGGAGTTTGAGATCAATCTGGTCAGCAAAGCAAGACCTCTTTTGTACAAAAAATAGAAAAAAGGCAGGGCTCGGTGGCTTAACCTGTAATCCCAGCACTTTGGGAGACCGAGGTGAGTGGATTGCCTGAGCCCACGGGTTCAAGACTAGCCCGGGCAACTTGGCAAGACCTCGTCTCTACAATAAATCACAAAATTAACCAGGCATGGTAGCGCACACCTGTAGTTCCGGCTACTTGGAAGGCTGAGGCTGAAGGATCACCGGAGCCCAGCAGGTCTACACTGGGGTGGCCATGAGTTTGCCATGGCACTCCAGCCTGGGTGACAGAGTGAGACTCCAACTCAAAAAAAGGAAAAAAAAGTAGCCAGGCCTGCTGGCTCAAACCTATAATCCCAGCTACTTGGGAGACTGAGGCAGGAGAATCACTTGAGCCCAGAGTTCAAGGTTGCTGTGAGCTGTGATCATGCCACTGTACTCCAGCCTGGGTGACAGAGTGAGACCCTGTCTAAAAAAAAAAAAAAGATTATTTACATATACATATATATATATAATCTCATACCTTTTCTAAGTTACTTACTTTTCATCCTACTGAAAACATTTCATGCTCTGAGAATACTCTAGCAACTCCTCAAGAATCTTTATTTGTACATGGATGTTATAGTGCTTATCAGTTCTTTTTACAGTTATTGGGTAATTAATTATTTTACACCTTCATACTTTAAATTGTGATGCTTATAAATTACTTATCTGTATCTATTAAATCTAGGGCATACTCTGAATTTTGACGCTAACTTGTTAAAAAGATACTATGGCAGCAGAGGTCTGCCTCATGCATTTCCTAGTATAGTCTATAGAACGCTAGACCCATGAAGTGCTATCCATTATGTACTTGGTGTGGTAATTTTTAAAGGCACAGAATGTAATTAGGATTTGAAATCAACAGTAAGAAAACCGTTTAACTTTGTTTTAAGTATAGGATCTTTAGCTAAACTTTTCCCAATGTTGTATTTTGACATCTTTTTATTACTTTTGTAGTCCACTCTAGGATACTGCTAGAATTTGTGGGTAGAGGAAGTGAAGGCTCACCTAATTTTTCATTTGCACCTAATATGTTACACTTTCTGAATTTCTCTGTTGCTTGCTTGGGTGGTCTTGCTATGTTATGTAAGTTGTTCCTTGAACGATTTTTTTGCCAGTTAGTCTTCTTTACATATTTTTTTGCTCTAAGATATATATCTCAGAATCCTAAATAAAACTATTGTAAAGTAATTACCACACATTGTGTCATTAACCAGTGATTTTTATCCCCTTTTCCAAAAGGGATAATAATTCTAAGACAGATATCTTCTGTTGTTTCTCCCCTATTGTGCTTATTAATAGTGATTTTCTCTATTCCAAAATTCCATAATTGATGGATTTGCCCCATTATTTCTACCCTTAATTGCTCTTCACTGTTTAAGGTCAGCATGTTTCCAGTGACTTTTTATCAACTAATACTATAGTGGCCATTGACTTGTCTATATTCGCTGGAACTTGCATCCGGACAGTATTCCTGCTGGATGGCCGAATGACCACAGTAAATCTTTTTGTTTCCTTCTTGCTGCTGTTGCACATTCTCTCCTCCCTCCTTTTTATCTATGCTATAACCTGATAATCCTCATTTCTGTCCCCAGCTGTTGTTTCTCGTCCTAAGGACAAAGTGATAACTTTTAATAAAACTGAATCTAAAACTCTCCTTCCTACTTTTTTTTCAAAATAATTGTTTGGCCAGGCACAGTGGCTCACACCTGTAATCCTAGCACTTTGGGAGGCTGAGGCGAGAGGATTGCCTAAGCTCAGGGGTTCGAGACCAGCCTGAGCAACATGGCGAGACCTCATCTCTACAATAAATCAAAAAATCAGCCAAGCATGGTGGCGCATGCCTGTGGTTCTAGCTACTTGGAAGGCTGAGGTGGAAGGATCACCTGAGCCCAGCGGGTTGAGGCTGCGGTGGCCGTGGTAAGCGTGCCACTGCACTCCAGCTTGGGTGACAGAGTAAGACTTCAACTCAAAAATAAATAAATAAATGTTCATTCTTCTTTGACACGAAGAAAATACTAGATCTTGACAGATAACTTTTTTTTTTTTTACTAAGTTCTTTCTTGGTATATAAAAAAAAAGTTAGTGAGACCCCTGTTTTGTTTTCAATTTTACTACTCCAGGAAAGCCAAATCTCAGTTTATTTAGGGTTTATCCTGCCCTAAGATTTTTGTGATGTTAAGAAAAAAGGTCTTACATCAAAAAAGGAAAATGGAAAATAGAAGTTGAGGAAAAGGTGGTTATGTGTCTTTTAAAACTTGGTAGTCTAGAGTAGACACTAAAACAAGTGAAAATGTATAGGACAGATTGAAACTTGATAATGGCTATTAAGAGAGAGGCTGGGCCTGAAAGTAACAGACTTTAGAAAATGAATACTTAGTAGAGTTTATGTGAAAATGAATGATTTAACTAAAGAACAGTATAGGAAGAGCACTGTATATAGGTCTGAACCAGGTTTATGACCTAGGAAAAAGAAGAAGCAGTGACAATACCAAAACTTTGGAAATGTCATATTATACGGGTAGCCAAAAAAAAGTTTCAAGGAGGAGCTGGTCAGTAGTATGAAATGCTGCTGAATGAGATGCTGAATTAAGCAGAATGTGGGCTTTAGAAAAAGCCATTGGATTGGTGAATAAGACATCTCTGGAAAATCATAGTGATATCCCAGAAGAATGCAAGGATGAAAACCAGACTTCAGGATTTCAGGTTCTATTATGGAGGATTGAGCAACTAACAAATAACAGTTATAAATTCGGGACAACATACAAAAAAACAACTATGTGAAGACTTTGGACACCAATGTGTGCACATCTTGGAGGGGAATAAAAAATGTGGAGCAAGTAATTGGCTTGGAGTGCATTCCCAGTTTTCTGTGTTTTTTCCTGATGGTGGCCACAGCTGCAGTGAAGGCACAGCAGTGACAGAAAGCCCACTGTCATTGTGGCTGGAAGAGCCAGGAAGAAGAATGAGCACAGAGTAATTCATTGTCACCAGAGAGTAAGGGAAAGGTGCTCCAGGGAATGAGAAGCCTAAATTCTGTGTTTAAACTCAGCTCAAGTCTCTGGCTGTCCCAGGTTAGCAGGACTAGCTGAAAGCAGTTTGCAACTAAGGCTCAAAGGACTGAACTGAGATCTGAGCTGCTACTCTGTAGGAGTGATAGTCTGAGCTTTACAAGTTAATTGCCTGTAAAAACAAAACCAAGACCCTTCACCACCATGTAACATGTTCACATTGTTCAGGATACAGCCGAAAATCACTCAGCTTAAAAAGAACCCAGAAAATGTGACCCAGTTACAAGGGAACAGATACCAACTCTGAGTTGATCTAAATTCTGAAATTATCAGACAAGGACTTTTAACTATACCCAGTCTTCTACTAAAAGATAGTTGAAGATAAAGTTTTGAGAGAGAATAGAATCAACGGTATGGTACTCCATCCATTGTCATGCTTTGTCAAATGCTTAAACTTTCATACCAAGTTTGAAAAATACTTAAACTTTGAAATTTTGTCTTTTTTTTTTTGAGTTGGAGTCTCACTGTCATCCAGACTGGAGTGCAGCGGCCACTCCCGGCCACCGCAGCCTCGACCTGCTGGGCCCTGGCGATCCTTCCGCCTCAGCCTTCCAAGTAGCTGGAACTACAGGCGCGTGCTACCATGCCTGGCTGATTTTTGATTTATTGTAGAGATGAGGTCTCGCTTGCCCAGGCGGGTCTCGAGAAATTTTGTCTTTTAAAGTATTGCCAAATTGCCTATGTCAACAAGTGATTGCTTTGGCAGAACTTGAGTAAATCTATCTTAAGTTACTTGGGGATGTAAATTTCTATTTGTACTGTACATCCTTAAGCGTGTGCACACGTGCACGCGCGCGCGCGCGCACACACACACACACACACACACACACACACACACACACACACTACATACCAAAGGGTTTTTCCCCTCAGGCAAAATTTAAACATCAAAACTTGGCCTGTAACTGCTTCTCAGTGAGAAGGCAGGTTTTAAAATTTTAAAATTAGATTGCCTTGGTGTAGTATGTAAATGTTACCGTTCTTTTATCTCCCTGCTTGTGCTAGATAACTACCACTTAACTTCTCTGGCCCAGTAGTTAAAGGCTGAGGCAGAAAGGCTTGTTTTCCAATCACAGTTACTCCACCTGCTGGACTCTGGGCAAATTATTTGATCTCTCCAAAGCAAATTTTAAAATGTTGAGTACTTAATTCAGAAGATATTGTTGCTTGCCAAGTGTGGTGGCATATGCCTATAGTCTCAGCTACCTGGGAGGCTGAAGCAAGAGGACCACTTGAGCCCAGGAGCTTGAGTTCAGCCTGGATAACAGAGCAAGACCCTGAACTTAAAAAAAAATATATTGTGGCTTAAGTTAAGTAATTAAGACATGCAATTTGCTTAAATCAA
This sequence comes from Tarsius wallacei, assembly GCA_963574415.1. Taxonomy (NCBI): domain Eukaryota; kingdom Metazoa; phylum Chordata; class Mammalia; order Primates; family Tarsiidae; genus Tarsius; species Tarsius wallacei. Next base: position 7,451 of record CAUYQG010029890.1, read on the forward strand.
AGCTATTTTCAAGAAGATACCTTTTGTTCATCATGGTGACAGTATAACGTTAAATTTGTGGTTGAAGGAAATGATTTTCCCAAATCAGTAGACAGATAGTAGGAAAATATTAATCTCACTGTACTTCAAATTAACTGTAGTAGAATTGAAATTATAGTAATTGTGGTAGTACTGGTAAAGGATTTTACCCTTTTTTTAAGAATATGTTTTATGGTAGCATTGAATTGACAGAGATTTTTGGGGGGATTTGTGTTCAACCAGAACCCTGTAAAGAACTTGGAAGTAATTGGGGTGTTTAATTTTATTTTTATATTGTTTATTTTCTTGCCACTTCCTTCAGATCTCTGGGATGGATCCCATTTTGCCCTGGAATTTTTCCCACACTGGCAGTGGGTTTGCCTAGCACACTGTATCAGGCAGAACAGACAAGGCTCCTAGGATCTGTGTTTCTCTTGCTTTGCTAGATTTTCAGGAATGTTAATGAGGGTTAGAAAACTGTAAATTTTACATGACCATAAAAACTTACATTTTAAATATAATTTTCTATATTTTTAATCTTTTGTCCTCTAATTCTTATTTTACTGTGCTTTTATATTTGTTCTTATCAAATCTGTCTTTGTAATTTTTTTCTGGTTCTGTTTTCTACCTTAATGTTTTCTCTCAGCTGTTTTTTCACTTTTTCCCTAATTATACCATATCCAGTGCTTGACTCAACATTTTTTGTCTCAGTATATCTAAAAGTGATAGGGAAATATTCAACTCAGCTTCTCCTTAGCATTTCATTCTTAGATTTCAAAAATATAAGTGAATCATTATCTTCAGTTTCTTTTTCCACTGCTCATTTTTCCTTTTTCTATAGTGAATTTTATCAAGCTAGTATTTATAACTATTTCACAGTTTATATTCCCTTTACCAATTCATGCCGTCTCACCTTGGTTTATTTCTTGGTTTCATTGTTCCAGTTAAGAGCATAGTTCTTTTTTCTGTTTAAAGAGCATAATTCTATTGAACTTTATCCAGAAACTAAATAAAATATTGACTACACTCAGTTACCTGAGACACCTAAAAGTAATATTTATTTTGCATACAAGGATCCCAATTAAAGTTTCCAGGGAGTCTGATATGAACACTGGAATAAAGTGATAAGTATTGCAATAGTCCAAATGCGTTTTATTGACAACTTACCTTCTTTGCTTAATATTAGCCTTCTAAAGTTTACTACATATGAAAGAATTTACATTATACATTATATTAATGAGTTAGCCAGTGTCATTTTTACAAACTTTATGACTTTAATTGCTTAAAAATTTTCATTACTTTTCTGTATCCCTCAATTTATTTTATAAAAGAAATAAAATACTTTTGCTTTTAGTACTCACTATAACAAAGGCAGGCATTAAGGAAAATACGCATTTCTTTCTTTGAGAGATTGATATCTAACAGATCCTAAAGTACAACACAAAAACATTTTCCATTATCTTTACATTAAGGATAAACCTGGTGTTGGACTCATGAAATGTTAACCATTTTTTCTCCTTCTTGTATATCATTGCATATTCAGCTGTCCCTTGAACATATTTTTATGTAATACCAGTCTATGAGAAGCTTAAATTGACTTAGACTAAAGCAAATTCTCCCAATTCACATAAGGGGAAATTTAAGGAATCATTTTACAACATCTTCCAACTGTTTCAGATGTGTTTATCTTAATGGATTTAGTTGAATGGCTTATCCAGAGATATACTGGAAGTGTATACGAAAAGTATGACTTGTAAAACTCTTATTTCAGCATTCATTCCACAAGTTAAGCATTTCCAAACTAGTACTTGGAACAGTTTTGATGTTAAGTATTTTAAGTCAGTACCTCAAAATAAATTCATTTGTTGAATGATTTAATGCTTAAAAACTCCTAAAATTTAATGTTCAAATTTTTCTTGCTTATTTGAAATTACAGTAGCTTCGTCTTCCTACAGTACAGTACCCACCTGGATAATACAAGGGGACCACACCAAAAAACCCAGAATTTATTTATAAAGAATTGTGTATTTATTCTTACATGTTTAAATTTCAGTCACCTTCAAAATGCTCTCTGTTTGATGCAGTACACCTATCAAGATGCCTTTTACACTGCTCAAGAAAACTTTTGGACCTGTCAATTTGTTTTAGTGCTTCTGCTGTATTTTGTTTCATCTTTTCCACATTGGAGAAACGTTTCCCTTTGAGGATTTTTCCATCTCTGGTTTAAAAAAAAATTTTTTAAGTCTCTTGGGGCAAGATTGGGTAATAGGGAGGGTGGGGCATGGGGGTCATGCCATTTTTGGTGTAAAACTGCTGGAAAACTCAGCACAGTGTGGGCAGGTATGCTCGCAAATCACTCATCTTGAAATGGGCATATGTGTTGAAAGAATCCCCCCCCCCCCAAAAAAAAATTCACTGAAGCCAAATCCAACCTCTCACAACAATGCTGGCTGGTATACATTTCTATAGGTTCCTAAAACACTTACCTAGCAAGGGAAGCCTGTACTATAAGGAATCTGTCCTCCAAAAACACAATTCTGGTTTTTTGGGGTGTTCCCCCATCCTGTTTGAGAATAGAAAGAAAAAAACAAGTTATCCCTTTCTAATGTTTATTCACTCTCTGGGATGCTCAACAAATTAATCTTCATTAAGTAAGATAAAGTATTAAAAAAAAAAAGTCTCAGCCCGGAATGGTGGCTCATGCCTGTAATGCCCAGAACTTTGGGAGGCAGAGACAAGAGGATTGCCTGAGCTCAGGGGTTCTAGACCAGCCTAAGCAACATGGCAAGACTTCATCTCTACAATAAAATAAAAAAATTAGCCGGGTGTGGTGGTGCATGCCTGTAGCTCCAGCTACTTGAAAGGCTGAGGAAGAAGGATTGCCTGAGCCCAGCACGTCGAGGCTGCGGTAGCCATGACCATGCCACTGCACTCCAGCCTGGGCAACAGAGTGAGACTCCTACTCAAAAAAAAAGAGAAAGTCTGAGTTTCTGAAAAAAGTGTTGAAGTTGCTATTGGCTATACTAATTCTAAATCCCTTGAAAAATTAATGATTGTTTGCAGAAAGTTATGTCAGACTGCTAAAATGGAAAATAGCATCAACATGTACCCATTCTAAGTAAATCCTACTTCAGAACATCTGTCAGAAAACTGCTTACCTTGTTAACATGTTAAGAGGTTCCTTTCTGAAATTTTTTTCTTGGATGCTGGAGACACAAAATTTTCATTTGAAATATAATAACAGATTTCTTTGGTGTGAATGATAGAAGGGACAATGTATTGCTTAGTACAACCACTAACACTTTTCTTCAATAATAATAAAAACAATAAAATAATAATAATAGTATGCAGAGCTGTGTTTCTAACCCCAGAGAAGCCAAAGACCTTAATTTAGATACTTCATAGAAATCCCTTAATAAACGAATCCTCCCTTTACCCTCTGCTGATACACCCAAGGAATCTATTCTTGATCAATTCACCCACACTAGTTAATCAAATTCAAACATTACAGAAATACATTGACACCAGTTATTTACCAAGCCAAACATACTTATCATTCTTCTCCTACCTTTTCCTTCACCCCTCCCCATCCCCATTAGTTTTTATATTTCTTTAACCTCAGAAGCAATCATTCCTAGTTTATATCAAAATTAAGACTTTAGTTCACCACTTTCTGAACTACCCTCAGTGCTAGGCTAAAACTACAGAGTGCTTCTTTTTGGTTCTTTCAAGCTTCTCATAAGATAATGAGGTCATTTCATTTAATATAATTGCTTATTTTATTATGATTTGTTTAACATATTAAATTTTCAAATGTTTTTGTTATCTTAATATACCTCTGATTTTGTTGATATAAATATAATGATAAAATATTTTTAAACTTTGTCTTAATTCATGTAATATCCTTACTGGTTGGCTAGCTTTAAGATGTTGCCTTTCTTCCTAGTCCACACTAAAATCCAATGAGTGTTCTAATTGCACATGACACCATAGAAAAACCTTGTCTACCACTTTTAAAAACAAACTGTGAATGTGAAAATGTGTTTTAATGTGACTGCTTTATAAAGCTCAATAAAACAGTTGTAATCCAGAAGACATGACCTAAATATTTGTTAGACAAATGGCATGCAACAAAATCATCTTTATTTTACCTTAGTCTGACAGTATAATATATAAAATCACAAACTGGATTGCAAAGCTTTTATTTTACTAATTGCAATCCACTGTAATAATACTCTATATATTTAAAGTATTTATTTAGAAAAAGCTGGGAAATTAGAGCAATAACTTAAAATACTTGGAGAAGATATTAATTTTAAGAAAAATAACACAAGTTTTGTCTTAAAGAACAAATAAGACTCCTAAGAAATCTTTTAAAAAGAAAGATTAAAGAGATGTACTCAGAGCCGGGCTCGGTGACTCAGCCTGTAATCCTGCGCCTTTGGGAGGCTGAGGTGAGTGGATTGCCTGAGCCCGCAGGTTCGAGACCCGCCTGGGCAGGCGAGACCTCATCTCTACAATAAATCAAAAACTTAGCCGGGCGTGGTAGCGCGCGCCTGTAGTTCCAGCTACTCGGAAGGCTGAGGCGGAAGGATCGCCGGAGCCCAGCAGGTCGAGGCTGCGGTGGCCGGGAGCGGCCACTGCACTCCAGTCCGGGGGACAGAGTGAGACTCCA
>CAUYQG010029891.1:0-12082 GCA_963574415.1 Tarsius wallacei
TCTAATTAGAATAAAACTTGATATTTTACATCATTTATAAAGTCACCCAGACTATCAAGAACTGTTTAACTAATTAAGATGGCTTTGCTGAAAGTCAACAAGGATACCTTAGATTGTTGAATCAGAATTTCCAGGGATTGGGCCAAGACATCTGCATGTTAGCTGTCCTCTAAGAATTTCTGATGTCCATAAAGTAGGAAAACTAGGAAACTAGGTCAAAGTACAAGCTGGACTGAAGCCAGATGCTTTGAGCATAATGAGATATGAAGAAAGGAAAACATCTCAGTATACTTCATTCTTGACAATATTATCCATAGTTTTCATAAATTTATCAGATGAATGAAATGGTATAAAAGTAAGACTTTGTTGTCAGTGATTACTGATAATTTGAAGAAAATATAAGATTAGAAAAGTGTATGCATTCTAAAACTACTCACTGTATCAAATAGTATAGATATAAATAAGCAAGTATGATCTTTTCTCCAAAGAGTAATATGCATCTGAATAATTGGTAGTAACCACTTTTAAACTTACACATCTGAAACATTTTTGCTCATTGGATAGAATAAAATAAATCAGGTTTTAAAAGAGAAAACCATGTGATATACAAATAAAAATGTGCTTTTATACTTATTTCATTTTATATATAGAAGAAAATATCTCATATAAATTGAAAACATTCTTAAACTTCAATATCGACCAAGTAATTTCAAATTTCACTGTGTCTGTGTCTGTGTCCTTTGGTCTTTCAAGTTGAAGGTGTCAGAATATTGGGGCAGCTCAATACTGTCATGAGAAGGAATTTTACTATGATGAGCTCAGGGAATAACTTCTCTCTTAAAATCGGTCTCTCTTTTTTTTTTTTTTTTTTTTTTAGTTGGAGTCTCACTCTGTCACCCAAACTGGAGTGCAGTGGCAGCTCCCGGCCACTGCAGCCTCGACCTGCTGGGCTCCGGCGATCCTTCCGCCTCAGCCTTCCAAGTAGCTGGAACTACAGGCGCGTGCTACCACGCCCGGTTAATTTTGGATTTTTATTGTGGAGATGAGGTCTCGCCAAGTTGCCCAGGCTGGTCTCGAACCCGCGAGCTCAGGCAATCCACTCCCCTCGGCCTCCCAAAGCGCTGGGATTACAGGCTGAGCCACCAGGCCCAGCCAAAATCTGTCTCTAAGTATGGTAATTTTCTCTAAACGTCATTATTATGCATTTGAAAGTTAATAAAAATGTTAGGGGTACTCACAGAAGCACTCAAACACTTCTACATTTGCAGGTTTTTCAGTGATTGGTTACACTATTAAACATGTCTTTCATGTTTCTTTTGTGCAAAGTGAATATACTGAGTTGCTTTTTCTTTGAAGCATTTATCTTTTTTCTGAAATACCCTGGTATCACTCACATAATACTGGTGCACCTTTGTATTCAATCAAGGATAAGCAAACTTGAAAATATAGTAAAATTAGCCATTTTTATATTTGCATTGAAAACACATGCACTAGCTGTATAAATTTACTTAATAATTGTAAACAAATATGTTAAGAATCATAGTTTCTCTCATGGAGTAGTAGACATAGGAAGGTGCTCTATCTTTATTTTCTTTTCTTCCTCTTTTTCTTTCGTTTTCTTTCACTCCTTTGTTACCCACTTCTTACAGCTTTATCAGACCTGCAGAGAACATACTGGTTATTTGCAGATGGCTGTGTTCTTATAACCTGGTAAATAACTGGTCTTAGAGAAAACCAAAGGTAGAAGGCAAATTTATTAAACTTGAGACTGACAGCTTCCTGGAACACTGGGCTTTCATTTTAAAATAGGAATCATCCAGGGGAAACTTTGGTTGCCATAGTGTGATCCCATGTGGGAAAAAAATTGACTTTATTACTTAACAAATATTTTTCTGGAAAGCAGAAAACATTGCTTTATTGATTCTTAAATGACTATGTTTACATACAATCATAACATAGTATAAAGTAACCCAAATATTAAAAAAAGAGAAATGCCTAAATGAAACAAATTCAACAAAAGAGTCAGAAATCAGTGTTGTGCTTAAATTGAGAATTATCTTTATAGAATACTACAAAGAATTATAGGCAAAAAAAATATTGTATTGACTCAATATTTATTAACAATATTTCATATGTATTTAAACCAATCATGTTTTTGTTTAAAACTGCATTTTGTAAACAGATTGCAAAGAAACAAATTGCCAGTGAGTAATTAACTTGTCAAAGAAAAATTACACTGAACTGAGTTAAACAGGTAAGGAAGACTCTTCAAAATTACTGTAATAAAGGCGAGATTGAGTTCCTTGATTCAAACAAAAGGTGTGAGGATTTTTAGACACTAGGGTGAGCTAGTGGAAAAGTAGTGAAGATTAAAAGGGAAGTTGGTCAATGTGATTAAGCTGTCTTTGTTTGCTAATTGTCAGTTAAAGAAATTAGGCTCCTATCCTCCCACAGAAACTGAGAGATGGGGCACTGTTTCAGTCTGCATGAGCTGCCACAGCAAAGTACCACAGATTGGGTGACTTAAACAAAAGAAATTTATTGTCTATAATGCTGGAGACTAGGAAGTCCAAGATCAAGGTTATCAGCAAGATCAGTTTTTGGTAAAGGTTCTCTTCTTGGTTTGCAGAGGGCTACTTTATTGCTGTGTCTTTCCATAGCAGAGAGTGAGAGAGAGAGAGAGGGATCTATAATGCCTCCTTCTATTTTATAAAGACACTAGTTTTATTAGATTAGGACTTCAATCTTATGACCTCATTTAAATTTTATAACCGAAGGCCCCCTGTCTCAAATGCTGTCATATAAGGGGAAAGGGCTTCAATAAATTATTTGTGTCTTTTGAGCTTTCCTTTTTCTTAGGCTATTATTTTTAATTTTAATTTCCATTTTTGGTGACCTGATAGCATAGGACTAACAACCTATGTATAAGAGCAGAGATCAGACCTTTATTTATCCTTGAATATAAGGGGCAAGACCAGATTTGTATATCTTGATGAAAATAATGTCAAGGGAAACAAACTAGGAGTGGAGAGAAAAATATGAAGACAGACTATCCTCTCTTAAATTAGTATTGCCAATTATCAGCTGTAGGTGCTATTGGTTAGCAAAATTGCCAAAAGTTCTCAACTTACCATTTGATGAACTTTTAGTTAACTGAATGAAGAACAAGACTGAAACTGGAATGAGGTGAGAGACACACTTGCCTCTAGGTGCAAAATTTAAGGAAACATCAAAAATAAAAATTAATTCAAAACAAGATTAATATTATTGATTTTTATTTTGACTCTCTATCTTAATTTAAAAATTTGACATTTTGTTTTGCATGGATTTGTATTTCATCGGCTATGATTTCAAAAAATTACTCTAAAGTATTATTTATCTTAATTGTCAAGCTTTTGGCTTCCCCTTAAATTTTAAAGCAAGGGATGCCTCATTTATGTTGTCCTTGTCTTTACTTGGCTGCAACACTTCCCTCTTATTCAGAATATATTTTTAGACTTTCTAGTTGAGCAGTGTAGGTCTAGAAAGCATTATTGAAATAGTGTTTTCCGTGGTATGCACTAATGCAGATAAACACTGGCATGATTAAGGACAATATTGTCGTTCATTTCTTATGTAAGTCACTCCAAACCCTCAGGCAGGTAGATGTTTTGCCAATAGAAAAGTTTGATAAAGAGAGAAATCTCAAATGGTATACTCAAAACTTAATGTAGATATTTTCATGTTACTAACAATGACTATTAAATAGACAAATTTCATTGTGTCAAAATATGTGATACCTAGTAGCACATGTTACATCGGTTCGCAAATCTTTTAAACCTATCTAACCATCATCTTTAGTATTCTAAAGAAAGGATTAATTCTGACTATCTCTTGGCACTGTGAAGAGAAAATGAATATACTTTAACATGGTCTACATATGTAAGGCCAGGTTTGTGTAGGTTTAGTGTGTAGCTTATCTTCCACTGTTTGGGTTCTTGAGAACAAATAAATATTATACTTGCTATTTATTTAGCATTTCTTTCCTTTTATTAAGTTTGTAATCATGCTGTGAATTGTTGAAATGCATATAATCCTAATTTTAAAGGCAAAATAATTTATGAAACAGGAGAGAAATGAATTATTTCTACCGACATATGAAGGACCCTTTATAAAACTGTAACTATTCAAATAACTCTTGCAATTTACATGCACCACAATGAAAGTATCCCGAATTAATATGTTATATCTGGCTGGACAAACATTCTGAAAAGGGCTATATGGTTACATAAACTTTTCAGGCCATATGATCTCTGTTGCAACCACTCTACCCTGCCAATATATTATGAAGGCAGTCATAGACAATAGTAAAAAATGGGCATGACTGTGTTTTAATTAAACAGGCAATTGGCTGGGTTTGGTCTACAAGCTATAGTTTGCGTACTCTGTATTAGCTACCCCTAGATGCTGCACTGAAAACTATGACTGAATTGTCCATAATCATAGGCCACAAAGGATTCATGGAATTTATTAAGCTGAATGTTTAAGCAAGTGTCTAGACACAAATGAACCTTCATGAGTGACGAATAAGGACCAACTACTATGCCCCTACCTGATCTTATCTTTTATACATCTGTGTGCAGCAAGAGTATTTCATGTTAAATGTTATCACTATGTAAACATTGTATCTTTATTTTATTATTATTTTGCCTTCTTATAAACTCTTAAAAGATCCTGGGAATTTAACATTTTACTGAAGGCCATGAAGGTTAAGGATATTTTTACAGGAGGGTGGATTGTTTCTTTAGCAGTAACGAATGCTTCCTAATGGGTCTTTGACTCAGCTAAAACCACAAAATTGAGATGGCCTAATGTGGAAAGTTGGTTAACTGGATATTTGGTTTTCAGTTGTAGTAGGACATCTTTCCAATTTAAGGAGAATTTACTACAGCTGTAAGGGCAGAGGTTAAGTGGGACTCAACTACACCATTTTTTAAATAGGGCTGTATGTTTGGAAAAACTGTTCTGAAAGAGAGCACTTTTCTCTATGCATTTAGTAATATCTTTGCTGTTTATTCCAAATAATGGTCACAAGGATATTATAAATGATAAGCAGGGCTGAACACAATGGTTCATGACTCCCAGCACTTAGGCAGATCAAGGCAGAAGGATTACTTGAGTCCAGGAGTTTGAGACCAGCCTGGGCAATATAGCGAGACTATGTCTCTACAAAAAATTTAAAAATATTAGCCAGTTGTAATGGTGCATGCTTGTAGTCCCAGATATTCGGGAGGCTGAGGAGGATAATCACCTGAGACCAGGAGGTTGAGGCTGCAGTGAGCCATGATCATGTCACTATACTCCTGAGTAACAGTATGAGGCTTTAACTCAAAAAAATGAATAAAAATAAATAAGAAAACAATATTATGTTATAAATAAAATGATGATTTAAAAGTGCAAACTATACTTTAATAATTATCTTATGTGGGAAAAGAATTTATTAAGCTTTATAATGTTCAAGGTTTGTCTTTCCAGAAATTATTGTAAAAATGATATATATTTGAACTAAAATTCTTAGGTCTATGAGATATTAACATAGTTATGTTTTCTTGATGGTCCATAGCTAAACCCACAGCTATATCTTTGGAAGGGTAAAGCAAAGACTGTTTGTCCCCAACTGAGATTCTGAGGAAAAGTGGTTTCATCAATCACAAACCAACAGGAATAGCTAAGAGATCAAAGGTCAGAATAAAATTCAGAAATGATTTGCTCAAGTCTTTAATTAAAGATGAAGAACCTGATGCCCAGATAATTTGAGAGGTTTTGCAGAAGGTTACACAAAGTATATTGAAAGATTCGCCATTAACACGTTTGTCTGTTTCACCTCTGCGCTTTGCTCTTTAGAAAGTGAATTTCATTCACATGTAGGCACAGCCGTAAAACTCACTAAGGTGAAACCTTTTGGGTATGTGAATACCATGCTTCCAGGGCCAGTATTTAGGTGCTTTCAGTTAGAATTATTACAATGTTTCTTTTGTAGTTAGTTTAATGCAATTTAAAAGTTCATATTTACACATATCTTATCTTAGTATTAATTTATTTAAGTCATTAGGCTAGAAAGGTTAAAATTTCTAGAACTAATATCTCAAGTCAATCATATTTCTTTGAAACTATCATACTTTACAATTGAATGGGAATGAAGGTATTTGGTGGATGGTATACACACATAAATGCACTAAATTAGAGTGGATGATTTTATCTTTTAGCTTGTTGGTTATTTTTGGCTTCACCTAATATAGAATAAGCTTTTATCTCTAAATCTTTTTTTCACGGCCAGGGCTAGGGTGAGGCACCTCAGATGCACAAGTCAAGAAGACCTGAATTTGCATAACCCTAAGAATAAGTTCCTTCTTTTTGTGGCCTAATAGTTTCTATCACCTACCCTAGTCTCAGTCCTCTTTTTTTAATGGATTTCTTTCCTGATAGTATGCTGGGAGAATTACTATAATTTATGTCTATAAGATAATTTCAGCTTCTGAGAAGAAATGTGTTAGTTATATCATATAGTATAAATTATATTGTAGTCTGAATATTTAGAATTTAAAATATTCAATTTATTTGAGAACTACCTAGATATAAGTATATAGATAAAATGAAACTCACTTGGTTATGTAGCATAGATTACCATACAAGCCATGTCTTCTTCAGAAATTTCTCATGATAGGGAAAATCACAAAGTTTTAGTCAGACTTTTTATTGATGTTCCATGTTTCCCATTTGTATTCAAAATCCTCCTCAAATTAATATTCTTATTTTCTTCTCTGAGTATTATACTTCCTCCTGTTAGTATACTGAATACATTGGAGAGAAATATGGAAGAAAAGAAACAGGTATTGAGCCTTCTGTTTGCTGAGTCTTGTGCTAGATATTGTCCATCTAATAACAGATTTAATAATGCATCCGATCACTATATTTCTAAGATACCATGTTTTATATTTTTTGCAGTACTTAAGAGGAGTAGCACTCATGAGCCACAGTAATAAAAACTTTATTTATTTCTCTTGCAAAAATGTAATAACAGGTATTTTATAGTATAGTATATGTATATATGTATGTGTAAAAACTAAATATCCCTTAGCAAATCTGGCATTGGTTTAATCTAATTTTAATTCAACAGTTAACATGACTGTCTTTTTACCACCAGATAATCACAGATTTCTGACTTGATTCCTATGTTTGTTGTCCATGGTTAGGACAAATAAAGTACAGACTACTCAAATACAGCATCTGTGTTGCAACCATAGTTGTTGGTTTGGGGCTTGAAACAATTGATCCATTTTGAAACAGAGCAGGAGTAGTTTACATAGAGTATATCTGGTCACCCAATTACCCAATTGAAGGAAACAAGGACATAAACTTGACAAGGTCCTTGTGTTTCTGGCCTGGCTCCAACAGGAGCTTGGCCAGTATCTTCTTCCCTCGATGTTTGCCCCTGGGAATGGTTTAGTAGAATTCAGGTGGTGTGACCTCTAGTCTGCGTAGGCAGGATGTAGCCTGCTTCGATAATAACTTTACTCAGAACTTCAAAGAACACAGACGTTAATGGTTTTGCGTTGACTCACAAAAAACAAAGATGTCAGTGCTATAGTAAGCTTGCCAGGGAAAGTCCTAAATGTTAACTTTTTCCCAGCTGATGCTAGCATTAAAATATTTCTTGTTTATGTAGTTTTGCCCTTATAAAAAAACATGCTGTGAGAATAAACTTGCTCTCACATATTGAGGAGAGAGACCTCCCAATCCCGTTGTTGTTTGTCTTTCTTTTCTCATTCCCTCTTTCCACCTCAGGCCCTGTTCTACAGAGGCTGAACCTCCTTACCCAATAGAGCACGTTATAATCAATATATCTTGTAAACTTTACCTAAAAGACAAATTTCTGAACTTTTTCTCCTTTAAATGTCAGAACAAAAATAATAAATATATATGTTTTCCCTTTTCATTGAGGCCCTAGAGTCCAAGAGCATAGTGGCAAAACAAATTCAGCCTCATCCCTCTATAACACCAAAGATCTATCTTAAATCGATTGATGCTATTGAGGAGTTTCATCATATTTATTTTTATGCTTATTTTTTGCTCTCTTCAATTTTTTTTAAAAGAATGGTAAATTTCACTTCACATAAAATTTACAACTTTAACTGTTTTTAAAAGCACATTTCAGTGACATGAAGTACATTAGTTTGCTACCATATCATCACCATCCATCCAGAGTAATCATTTCATTTGGTAAAACTGACACAGTGAACCTGTTGACCAATAACTCCCCATTGTTTTCTTCCTTAGCCTCTGGCAACCACCATCCTGCTTTCTGTCTCTATGCATTTGACTACTCTAGCTACCTTGTATAAGTGAAATCATACAGTATTTGTCTTCATGAATGACTTATTTCATTTAAATAATATCCTCAATGTTCACCTAAGTCATAGAATATGTCAGAATCTCTTTAATTTTTAATGTTGAATAATATTCCATTGTATATCTATAGCACATTTTGCTTATCCAGTCTTCTGTCCATGAACAATTGGGTTTTACCTTTTCATTATATTTATTTGTTTGCCATGGAGGTAGCAGCGGCTTTTTGTTAGAACTTCAATAGATTCCTTGCTGCATGTATTTTTTTGTAATATTGTAGATTAAATGAAAAATACTTAATCCCAACAAACAAAAAATGAAGTGATGGATTTACCTGATACCCATGGAATTGTTTTGTGTGCTCCTGATAACTGGTGAAAGGTTTGTGGGGAGTCAGTTAAAATGCCCCAAAGAAAGGAAGTAAGGATCATAGATTCTATTGCTTTGCGTGCTGGAAAGCAGCACATACTGCCATTTAACCCAAAAATAAGGATGCTTGTGCCTCCCAGGAGCAGTGCTTCAGAGTCTTAGAGCTTTTAGTCATAAAACATATTATAAATTTTTGCTTTTATTTTTTTGCCTCTTGTCAAACTATTATAGAGGTAGCCTTAAGAAAAACCCAATGAGGAAGATAAAGTGAATGCAAACACTATCCTATTTTAAATCAAAACAAATGTAACAAATATTTTCTAAAAATCACTTTCTATTTTTATAATAAAACATTTACTTTGGAACAAGTTGTTGAAGTCATTTTTTCATAAATAAAATTATTTTTTCTTAAAGTGGTTTGTATAAAATATAATTTGAGTGTATGTCTTCATATTTAGACTTTATGAGAGGATTTTTGACCCATCTCAATTCAGTTGCACTGTCAGAGAGTTTGAATTTTTAAATATTTTTTTGAGGTGGGGGGTCTTACTATGTTGCCCAAGCTAGACAAGGACTCCTGGGCTCAAGGGATCCTCTGTCTCAGCTTTTCAAGTAGCTGGGACTATAAGCACGAGCCCCCAAGCCAGACTCAATTTTTTTTAATTGCAAATGTTCATACTCCTTAATTTGTTACTCTACTGTCCTTTACATAACTCTGATACATTCTACTTTTAATACTCCATATCTGCCATACAGAACTGTTAGAAAGCTAAAACCGAATACTTCTAGGAAAATTCAATACAATTGATAAAACCCAAGAAGGAATTGATTGGAATCATTTTCACAGGTGAACTTGACATATAAATTAATAACAATTTTTAGATAAAGCGGAGCACATCATAGCAAGGTTTGTTCTTGTATGTAAGATAGATGGACAGGGGGGACTAGATGTGTTGTGTTGTGCCTGAGCATTTAGTTAAGAATAAAGGTGCAAAGGAGATGAGAGAAGACACAGGGATCAAGTAATCTATTTCATTAGAAAAGTTATAGTGAGTAGCATATGTTTGCTTCTGGAGATGGTAGAAACATAGAGTCTTCAGAATAAATTAAAGGGGGTAGTATAAATTTGTAAAAGTAAAAAAAGTTAACTAAGGATCTTCATATAATGTGTAAATTCATGGTGAAGGTAGAGCTGCTTCAAAAAATCATAAATTATACTAGGGGGGAAAAAACACTAGAATTTAAGTTTCTTTGCCGGAAACTAGTATATTTTTCTTTTAAAAATTAAAACTCAGGCCATTAAATTTGTTATCATGCCAAAACTAGGAGCAAAATTGGATTATCTCCTGGTTTTGACTTTTACCATAGGGAATAAAATTTTACCATAAAGTCAATTTGCAGCTTGGCAAAAGTATTTTTTTTTTATTGGGCAGTTTGTTGGATCATGTGAAATTCCTATCCCTAAATCTGCCTACTTTTTACAAGGAAACTTTGTTGTATGGGACTGTGTTTGGGTAGACGTTTAAAACATGTGTCTACCACCACAGGAGAAAAAAAAAAATAACCTCTGAGATTTGGACCACATATTCTTGGTGCAGAAGCTGAAGGGGTTGTATTCAGTTACCTCACATAGTATCATGGCTTTCTGTGTTTTTAATTTCTATTTCCTTCTACTTTTTACCCTTTTTGTATTGTTAACCAAACTTTTAAATATAGGTCAAAAAAAGTTAGTTCTACTGTGTTTATTCCAAGCTCACAAGGATTATATTTACTTAATGCTTCATTCAGAATTGACAGATTGCTTCTGCCTTTCAGTATGTCTAACAATATCCAATTTTACTGAGTGTTAGATAATAAGTTCATGGCATAGCTTTCAGAATTATTAGGATCGAAAGAATTGTAATTACTTGCCCAATGTTGCTTCTCATAGGAGTAGATATTCTTTTTATTTTTTTATTATTTATTTATTTATTTATTTATTTATTTATTAAATTGGAGTCTCACTCAGTCGCCCAGATTGGAGTGCAGTGGCCACTCCTGGTCACCGCAGTCTTGACCTGCTGAGCTCCGACGATCCTTCCGCCTCAGCCTTCCGAGTAGCTGGAACTACAGGCGCACGCTACCACTCCCGGCTAATTTTTAATTTATTGTAGAGAAGAGGTCTCGTCAAGTTGCCCAGGCGGGTCTTGAACCCGTGGGCTCAAGCAATTCACTCACTTCGGCCTCCCAAAGCACGGGATTACAGGCTGAGCCACCGAGCCTGGCCAGGAGTAGATATTCTAGTTGGTGTGACACAATGCACATATATTAAATAATCTGTGTACATTCTATATCCATATTCTAACATGTAAAATAAGTGGCTTATCAACAGGCCAGAATACAGTATAAATCAAAATATGTAGATAACACTTCAGATAGTGTTGATGTCATTAGGGAAAACAGACACGTGGACTTGAGCTTACCTTAGAAGAATTAAAAGAGCTTAGTTAAAAAGAGAGGAAGAAAGTATTTCCACAATATACATCAGCAAGAGAATCTTCCTAGACTAAGTAGAATTGAATCAACCTGTTATGCTTACTGTTACATACCTCACATTAGAAGCCACCCCCCATTTGTTCTTGTCAAGTCCCTGGCAGCTGAATTCCCACGGGAGATTTCACATCTGCTTGTCAGATAAACGTCTGCTCCGGTCTGCTAACGATTAAACTCTAAAGAGAACGAGTAGAAAGACAGACATTATGGAAGAGAAACATAATCCACAAGAGGACAGACCCTTAACTATTACACTGGATTCCAGGCAGGGCTAGCTTATTGAGCATGTTACCTGTGCATCGGGCTTCACATTGAGAAGGGTTCCAGATTTAATACTCTGTTATCACAGACTTGAAATTCTTGAACAAGTTGCGCTGTATATTTATTTTGTCCTATGTGCCACAAATTTTGGAGCCTGTCCTGATCTCTGGGAAAGAACTGACATCTGGTCTCACTAGGTTGAAAGAAAAATCCTAAAGGAGGCACTAGTTACCCTGTAACATGTATTAGAATAATCTTGGGTGCTCTTAAAAATTACAGTGCTCAGGCCACATTCCATACCAATCCAATAAGTCTTGGCAGAGGTGGGGTTTAGGGGTGGTGGAATGGGATTGAACACGGCACCAGTATTTTTAAAAGATCCACAGGTGATCACAAAGTACAACCACCAAAACAATGCCAAATGAGAACTCAGGCACATGGAACCAGAAGGGGCAGGCACACTGAGGTCTAAGTGAAGTACCCAAACTTATCTGTTAATTACTATTGATGGATCTCTATTCTTTGCCTTTCCCTG
>CAUYQG010029892.1:0-68651 GCA_963574415.1 Tarsius wallacei
CTCCCGGCCACCGCAGCCTCGACCTGCTGGGCTCCGGCGATCCTTCCGCCTCAGCCTTCTGAGTAGCCGGAACTACAGGCGCGTGCTACCACGCCCGGCTAATTTTTTGATTTATTGTAGAGATGAGGTCTCGCTTGCCCAGGCAGGTTTCGAACCCGCGGGCTCAGGCAATCCACTCACCTCAGCCTCCCAAGGTGCGGGATTACAGATTTGAGAATTCTCACCCTTCTTCTTTGTTCCTAGCCATCCATCTCCAGATGTCTCAGCTATGCCAAACTCCCCAGCAATCATTCCTGTGAGGTTATCTATCTATCTATCTATCTATCTATCTATCTATCTAGGCTCCATTGTATTTCTGCAAGTTCTTAATTGAACTCTTCAGCCATCCCAGGGCTATTTTCATTTATGCATAGCTGTCTCATTCTTTATTTCTTTTGTGGAGGATTGAAGGCTGGAATCTTCAACTCCACCATCTTGCTGATGGTTCCATCATGAAATCTTTTTCACATATCTGAATAATAATTGGAAAATTGTCTTTATTTTATCCTGTGTTTATTTGTTGCTGCTTTGTGTGCTATGATATCATGTACTTTTCCCCTACATCTTGATTTTTAATAGCTGTATACTATTCTATTTTACCATATTCTACCAATTCTCTAATATTGGGTCTTTGGGTAGGATCCTTCTGATCCTAGGTTATTTTCAATATTTTGGTATTATAAGTAATATAATAATAAACATCATTTATCCCTTTGTGAATATCTCAATGACTTTTGGGATAATTTCCTAGAAATAAATTAATAGGTTAAATGCTATGCACATTTTTAGGCATTTGATATATATTGCCCAAGTGACTTCTAAGCAGGATGTATTAATTTTCATAATACCAGCTATGGACTAAAATGCCCATTTTCCTAGACTATCAGTTATATTGGATGTTATTTGGGAATTTTTGAAGAGTGATTCTAATTTTTACATCTCTGTAGCTTGTATTGTTATAAAACAACAAATAATGCTAAAAGATGATTGATAATATCAGATAAAACTGCCTAAATACTTAAAGAGAGAATATGTGAAGGCCCTGGGCATCTGCATGTCATAGTACACAAGATATTAAGTGTTTATTCGTTTATTTGTCCATTTATAAAACATGTTGTATCAGGATTAAACTGTATCCCAAAAGAGACATTAACTTGTATTATGCTGAAGTATTTATTATTGTGGCATATGTAACAGATAATATTTGTTTACATTTTTAATTACTTACATTTTCAGCCAAGAAAATCTCTGAGGATAATGCTTCATTTACAAGAGTGTCCTGGCAGAAGACAACATAATGTAATCACATATTACCAACAATTCCATGACAATGATGTCGTGGTTTTAAAATGACTTCCAAATAAAAGCTTAATTATAGCAAGCTATAAAAAAATTAAATGGAAGATACAATAATGGTACTAAAATTAAATTAAGGAAAAATCACATAGTACATAAAGATGTGAATAGAAATGAAGATTCTGAAACTAAATACCTGGCATATTGTCCATTATGTTCTGAAATTCCATTGTTAGAGTCTAATTGCTCCTTCCTTAGAACTCACAGTGCTGGATACGAATGAATCATAGGGCTATACTCAGTAATCAGAATTGTTGCAATGTATGAAGGAAAGGAGGAACATCTTATTAATATCCATTCTTACTTTTTTTTATTCTAGCAAGGTTAGTGGGAAGTGCAAAGTGGAGTTGGGGGGGGGAGCAAGATTGCATTAGTACAAGGGCTTATCTATTTTTCAATTAAACATACATAACCTTCAGTAAATGGGCTGAAAGTATCTAACTTGCAAACTTTCTTATTGGTTTGGGAGCATATTTTTGAATGAATATTTTAATGTATCTGTATCTGGTGCCTCATATTCCTAAAATTCTAAATAAAGTGAGAAAGCCATGGCAAAAACTACAACTTATAAAAATTTGGTGAAAATTGAAAATATATGACAGATAGAAACCAGAAGACTGCATCTTTATGATAGTTGTTAAAACATTTTCTCTAATATAAATGATGTATTTCTGCTTTTTAAATCATAGAAATCTGTACAATCAACCTGTATCTTCACAAACTAGCTTTACAAAGTGAAAGAAGTAAGACAAGTCTTATCCATCTTATCAGATTCAACCAACTCACAGTATATGAGATGTGAGCTGAACTGACTGGACCATATGCCAAGTATTTAGGCACTCACTCTTCCTATGGCAAATATGTCCAATATTCTAAATTTATTGATTTTAAAAGCATCTCTAGAGAAAAAAGAAAGATTTGGAACAATGTGAAGGAAACTATGGAAAATAAACTTTTTATTTACTATAAAAGGATTCAAAAAATCTTACTGGTCTGGCTGGACTCATTTGAAAACTATAACTGAAGTGAAAACACCAAAAAGAATGTCAAAATCCTAACTTAGAAAATCACTTGGCTGCAATTGGATTTATTATTGCTCCTTCAAAATGCACAGAGGCATTTCATATCCATCTTTCCTTAACTGGCTGATGGCACAGGGCCATCATTATTATTACCATTTTATAGTAAAATGAAATGCAACAAAGTGCAAATGACTTCCCTGAGGTCTTTTTTTAATCCCAGGTGATAGAACTAGAACACATGCTGCATTTTATTCTAGTACTTGATGCCATAGGTTTGTAGTTCCCAGATTCCCTTGGGTCACTTATTAAAATAAGTTTCCTAGAACTCAACATAGGCCTATTGAATCAGGATCTCCAGGGAAGAATTCTGAGAAAAAGCATTTAAAACAAAATCCAGGTACTCTTTATCAAAAAGCTTTGGCAAATTTTGCACTGTGAGCTTAAGGGAAGCAAGTTGGGAATCAGTTTACAATCTCCAGTTTGAAACAAAGAAATGAAAAAGACAACAATATATAGTTTATGTTACAGTTAAGATCCTCTCATCATTAACTCAACCTAAAAATGCAAGTCTTGCAAAGTTTGCCTTTCTAAACTTAATAAATTCTGTCTATGCAAACTGATCTAACAGGAAAACAACAATCAGTTTCTTCTAACCTTGCCAGTGAGAACAACTACAATACCCTGAACATTTATTGAGTACATACTATGTGCATGTTACCATTCAAATTATTAAACTCACTTAATAATTTTAAAACCTTTACAAAGTAGGTACAGTTAGTTACAAACCCCATAAGGAAACTGAGGCAAAGGTGGTTAAGTAACTCTCCCAAGATCACACCAATAAATGCTGAAAACTTAATTTTGAACCAAAAGAATATAGTGTCAGTGGTGATATTTCTGCTTAAAATTAGACTCTTTTATGCACCCAAATAGCCTAAATTTTGCGGAAAGAAGGAAAAAAAGCCTTTGAATTTCTCACAGCAGACTAGATTTTTACTAGACTTTTTTTTAGTAAAAATCACTGCCCAAACATGGAAAAAAAAAGAATGTCCGAGAAGATGGGAAAATAAGAAATTTCCTCAGAGACAAGGAACCAAGAGAAAGCCAGTACACAGTAGCAAGAAAGCTTTGAAACATTTTGCCCTGGAGGCATTTGCTGACTTGTCATGGCCAAAGGTTTCACCTTGAGAAAACAGGACAGGGCAAAGTCAGGGTCAAAACTAGTTGAAGTATAAAGTCCTCTGTCAGTGACATAAGAAACAATCTACCACTTCAAAGAACATTGCCTGTTTTAACTTTGCTTCTGAGTAAATTTAGGGAAAAAAGGGGGAGAAAAGTTTTCCCAGAAAATATCTAATTATAACTGTATACTCATAGGATTTGAGAACTGGAATTCAAATTCCTATTTGGTACCACAAAATCCCAAGTCAAATGTTTAGCTTAAAATATTCCTCAGTTAATAATTCCTCCAGGTTTCTAATATAAGCATATACAAATATTCTATGAAAGGTCCATCTTTAAACTCAGTCCTGAAGGAATAACCACAGATTAAAATTTAAAGACTTAAAGATACATAATCTCATAACTGAAACTATTCCTAAAACATGTGATAAGAAGTCACCAATAAACAGTGTAAGCAGAAACAAAAAACACTTCAGAATCACGCTTACAAAGACTGGATGTATGGTGAAATAATAGATATAAAACATTAAATAAGAATATTTAACATATTTTTTTAAATAAAATTTAGAATTATTCATGTGATGAGGAAATAGACATTGGGCAGCTGGGAAAAATATCAAATAGAATTTCTGGAAAGATAAAATATAATAAGTATTTAGAAGATCATGAGCTAACTAAAAAGAACATTTAGACAAAGCTAAAGGAAAAATTATTAAATTGGAAGATCTTAAAATTTGCCAGAGGAAAGATAGACTAACTACAAAGAAGCCATAGTTACAAAGATAACTGTTTGTTTGTTTTTTCAAAAAACAGAGGGGGAAAAGAGAAGGTCAAATAATACCTTCAATCAGCTAAATAACTATAAATAATGAATTACATATTTAGCAAAAAAAATTCAAAGAAGAGGGTAAATGAAGACATTTTTCTATTACAAAAACGAGCATTCAAAGCTAAAAGACTAAAAGAAATCCTAAAAGATGTATTTCTTTCAAGAAGAAAGATCTGAGAATAAAAAATAGATTCTATAAAACTGCAATTATTTAATTACTAAAAAAATTATTCTATAAGGCTATAACTATTTTAAACCAGACATAAAAATTAATTATAGATTTAAGAACATACATCTCCAAAAACAAAATTTTTTATGTTTTAAAGAAAACTATTACCTGATTAGACAACATTTCTTAAATAAGACATTAAAGCCCAAAACATAAAGGAAAAATAAATTTGACCTAATTAAAATTAAAACTTTATATTCATTAAATAATACAATCAGAAAAAAGAGCAAACTATAACCAGTACTGAAAGAAGATAACAGCAAAACACTCAGATGGCAAAAGATTAGAATTTATAGTATATAAAGAATTTCTACAACTCAATAATGAAAAAACCAGCAGCTTAATAGGAAAAATGGGCAAAAGACATAAATAAGCATTTTAAAGATGACTTTTAAAAATCCCAGATAGCACGCAAATATATTTAAAAATTATTCAACCTTCTTAGTAATCAGACAAATTAAACTCATAATACAGGCCATCCCCTTGGGTCTCCTCCCACTGTGGGAGCTTCTCTGTCCTCTCAATAAATCCTGCCTTCTAAAAAAATTTAAAAAATAAACTCATAATATTGTACTGTATTTTATTCATTCACTCATTAGATTGATAATAATTAAAACACCAGTAAATACTAAATGTTGACTGATTTGGAGAATGGAAACTCTTATATAGCTGAAATTGTTAAATAGCACAATTTTGCAAAACAATCGACATTAATTATCTAGTATATTCAAATGTGCACATATCCCTTGATTCAGCAATTTCAATCCAAAATATATAGCTTAGAGTAACATAGTATACATGTAAACATTAACATATTTATATATATGTCAAAAATGTATACACGTTTTAAAATGTTATATATATATTGCTTCTAGTTCACCATAACCAGAAGGGTCTGGATGCTGATGGTATTTTGAGCACCTCTTGTAATTGCAGAAGTCAAATGTGACTAGTATTCATCTACAATCTTAATACAGTCTTTTCCTTTCTTAAAATGTGTTTACATAGTTTTGGAATTCCCAGTATATAGCGAGAGAGAGAGCACGCACCAGACAGGTATGGGGAAGGCCATAAAACTGTGTTTATTTATACAAAATTGCATACTAATTCTTACATGTTTAAACTTCAGTCACCTTCAAAGGACCGTCTGCTTGACGCAATACACCTATCAAGATGCTTTTCCCACTGCTCAAAACAGTTTTTGAACTCATCAATTTTGATGCCTTTTAGTTCTTCTGCTTTTTGCTTGTTTGTTTGTTTCACCTCTTCGACATCAGCAAAACGTTCCCCTTTGAGGACTTTTTTCATCCAAGAAACAAACAAACAAACAAACAGCTGAGTAAATAGAGAGGGTGGAACATGGGGGTCAAGCCGCTTTCGGTCAAAAACTGCTAAACACTCTGCCTGGTGTGGACAGGTCTGTTATCATGGTGTAAGAACCAGTCACCTGTTTGCCACAAAAATTTTCACTGAAGCCTAGACTCTCAATGCAATGCTAGCTAGTACACTGATTGATAAGTTCCTAGAACACTTACCTAGCAGGGGAAGTCTGTACTACAAGGAGCCCACCCTCCAAAAGACAATTCCAAGTTTTGGGGGGTACCCCTTATACAAGAATATTCATAACAATACAGTCATACTAAAACCAAAGCAACACATTTTTAAACCTGGAATCCAGATAGTTACCAAGGGTATAATTGACTTAAAACATTGTTAAAAATTAGATTATTATTTGAAGTGAAAATGAATAAAGCAGATGATTTACAAATGGATAAATCTTTTTAAAAGTCATAATGGTCAGTGAAAAACAGTTTCATCAAAAGATGCAAACAGTACCTTCCATATATATATAGTTAAAAAATAATAAAAAGTAAACATATATTATTTTAGGGTGAATATACATGTGATAAAACTATAAAGACAAGTGAATTGTATCTATACATTTTATGTACTTTTTTTTTTTTTTTGAGTTGGAGTCTCACTCTGTCACCCAGACTGGAGTGCAATGGCCGCTCCCGGAGCCTCGACCTGCTGGGTTCCAGCAGGTCCTTCCGCCTCAGCTTTCCAAGTAGCTGAAACTACAGGCGCGCGCTACCACGCCCGACTAATTTTTGACTTATTGTAGAGATGAGGTCTCGCCAAGTTGCCCAGGCGGGTCTCGAACCTGCGGGCTCAGGCAATCCACTCACCTCAGCGTCCCAAAGCACTGGGATTACAGGCTGAGCCACCGAGCCTGGCGTATGTACTTCTTATATATGATCTGTTTCACATACACAAAAAAAATTAGTGAAAAAGAAGTAAAATGTTTATTGCATACTGGTTGCTCTGTCCCGCATCCTCGTTAAGCTTTAACTATAGTTCTAATTTCCTCAGAGGGTTATCCCAGCTCAGCTTGCTACAAGAAAATTGCAATCAGTTATCATAAAATTTCATTTTCCCTATTTTATCTGAGTAATGTCATGCGAGGACAACATACTTATTACGTATTAGAGATGCAAAGAGATGTGGCTTGAGGGCTCCTACTGTTTCTATTATATTATGTTACTTTAAATAGTAAATATAGCTCCAAATTTAAATATCTGCTTAAGAGAGAAATAGCAATGAGGACTGTAATGATATGGAAATACTATTAGCTCTTCCTGGAAGAATCAAATCTGTATTCTATTTTGTGTAATTTTATTTTATTGTCTTTTTCGGAAGGTATAAGGATGATAATCCAAACCTTTTAAACTACTCATGAGACGTAAACTTTGAAGGAAATATAAACCAATTTTTCAATTTTTGTGACTAAAATATGCAAAAATTTGCTTGGAAAAATTGAGTAACATTTTTGAAAAATATTTTTTCAACTTCCTCTAAAGTTACATATTTTTCATGAATAGAAAAATCTGACAGAATCAGGTAGACAACCAAAATAGACATTATTGGTAGAGGGAACATCCTGTACTTCAGAAAATATTCACATTACCTTGAACTCCCAAACAACAATGTGTGTGTGTGTGTGTGTGTGTATGTATAATATATATATAAATTATATATTTAAATAAATTATATATATATTATACCTGACTAGTGAAATTACTTTAATAAGTTAATAATGATAATACTAAACTGTCACTTGCTTTCAGTGTGAGATTTTAGACAGTCACTATTACACGCTTACATGCATATAGAAACATATGCATGCACAAACAAACACATGAAATATCAAATGAAAGTTTAGTTAAGGCTATAACTAACCTAGTCAATGAGATGCAAATAAAGCAAAAAACAATTACTCATAATGAATTTTAAGACCTTGACTTCATAGTGAAATTGAACTTTTAAAAAGCCACAAGCTCTAATAAAGAAAGTACTCATTATCAAAAGTTTCTATGAAGAGGAAAAACAGGAATATATTAATGACTTGAAGAAACTAAAAATAAAATGACCTCAATCTTTAAAACAGAACATGAAATTATGGAAGAATGTGATAAAGACACATTTAATGTTATACAATTTGAAATAACCATCACCTTCAGAAATTACTAGTCTTGGCAACATCACACTGAGATATATCCCTAGTCACATGAATCCGAACATTTTGGCTCTTGTTGATTATATTCTAAAAGTGTCATAGCAGTTTTTACAATTTAGTTATAATTTTGAATGAGGACAAACTTCATAAAAAGGTTTATTTTAGTAAAATTTAAAAAATTGGGTTACATCTCTGTATTAATTAAGATTCTGTAGGTTACAATGAGCAGAAGTGAACTATAGCTAGATTAAGATATAAACAGGTCATTGCCTTACTAGACTCTGGTGTGGCCATGTGCTCTGTGAACTATGGCCATCGCCATGTTTCCTGACTTTGGCCTCCTTCCCTATCTTGGGGAGGTGAATCTCCTCTTTCTTTCTCTTTATCTCTCTTACATTTACTTTTTAAAATAAATTATATTTCCTAATACATAAAAAAGGATATAAACAAACAGAAAAAACCCAAACATTTTTAATGTTACACAGGTATATTTTAGATCCTAAAGGGGAAAATATATAGCTAAGCCCCATGAACAGAAAATTTAACTGGCAGTTTCTCTCTCTGTGAATCGGCTTTCTCTGACCCTCAATCATCGTGCAGGAGGCAGTAGAAAGTCACCTCACATGTCTAAGTTAACAGTTGCTCCCAACTGAACAAAAATATAATAGTATCTTTTATAAATTTCCCGAAAAGAAATACCTGCTTGGCTCAGGTTGGAAAAAGTGATCTCTTTTGGTTCAATCAATTACAATAGGAAAATTGATTATGTACTCAAGTATGGCTGAGAAAGGACAATTGGGGTATGGATATTTGCAAATTAGAGCAAAACTCCACAATTTATTACAAGCCCAGTAGGAAATTATACTCCACTGCCCTGGGCCACATTACTAAGCCTGGAAGATGAGTTGACTCAGACCCTATACTTGGACCTACCCCTCTGTTGTAATTGTACTATCATTCCACTGTACAGATTAACTAACTTGAGCTAATGGAAATGAGCTCAGCTTAATAGCACATACATCTATTTTAATTTTATTTTGGAGAGATTCAAGTAGTGAGCTTCCTACTGTTGTGACTTTATGTAAAATGAGAAGTGAGACTTTGGTGCCCTCTACCTGAACATATGACTACTCTGATTACTTCCGCGGTAATATAGGTTGGACACTAACATAGGAAGTAGAGCATTATTGTTTATGGTGGATTTATTCTTGATTTATACCTATTTTCACAGATAGTAAGCTATTTAGGAGCCAAGAAGATAAAGTGTTCAGACCCAGAGTAGTGTACAGGTATACCTAGAAAATACTGAGGATTCAGTTCCAGACCACTGCAATATAGCAAATATTGCAACAAAGTAAATTGCATGAATTTTTGGGTTCTCCAGTGCATATAAATGTTATGTTTGCACTATATTGTAGTTTATTGGGTGTTCAATAGAATTATACCTTTAAAACTTACATACAATAATTAAGAAATACTTTATTACTGAAAAATGCTGTGATCAACTAAGCCTTTAGCATGTCAGAATCTTTTTGCTGGTCTTGCCTTGATATTGATGGCAACTGACTGAACAGGGTGGTGGTTGCTGAAGTTTGGAGTAGCTGTGGCAATTTCTTAAAATAAGATAACAGTAAAGTTTGCTGTATTGTTTGACTCTTCCTTTTACAAAATATTTTTCTATAGCATGCAAAGTTGTTTGACAGCATGTTGTCAATGCTAGAACTTCTTTCAAAATTGGAGTCAATCCTCTCAAACCTTGCCTCTAATATATTAATTACGTTTATGTAAAAATCTAAATCCTATTGTCATTTCAATAATATTCACAGAATACTCACAAAAAACAGCAAAAACAAACAAAAAACACTTTATTTGCTCATCCTTAACAAACAACTCCTTATTCACTCAAGTTTTATCATGAGATTGTAGAAATTCAGTCAGCATCTTCAGTCTTCACTTCTAAAACCTCTCAGAATCATCCATGAGGGTTGAAATCAACTACTTTCCAACTACTGTTAATGTTGATATTTTGGCTTCCACCTACGAATCACAAATTTTCTTAATGGCATCTAGAATGGTGAGTCTTTTCCAGAACATTTTTAATTTACTTTGTCCAGATCCAACAGAGGAATCATTATCTATTGCAGTTACAGCTTTACAAAATGTATTTCTTAAGTAATAAGACTTGAAAGTCAAAATAACTCCTTGATAGTGGGCTGCAGAAGAAATGCTATTTTAGCAGGCACCAAAACAATATTAATCTTATACATTATCAGAGCTCTTGGGTGACTAGGTGTATTGTTAGTAACCAGTAATATTTTGAAAGAAATATCTTTTTCTGAGAAGTAGATCTCAACAGTAGGCTTAAAATATTTAGCAAACCTTCTGTCAACAGATGTGCTGCCATCTATGCTTTGTTTCATCTAGGCTTTCTTGTCCCATATATAGAGCAAAGGCAGAGTAGATTTAGCATGTTTCTTAAGGACCCTCAGATTTTGGGAATGTTAAATGAACACTGGTTTCAATTTTTAGGCATCATCTGCATTCACCCCTTTCAAGAGAGTCAGTTGATTTTTTGAAGGTCTGAAGCGAGGCATTGACTTTTCTCGAGTGAGGAAAATCCAGGATGACATCTTCTACTAATAAAAGGATATTTTTGTCTACATTGAAAATCTCTTGTTTAGTATAAACCTCTTCATCAGTTATCTTATTTCTATCTTCTGGAAATCTTGCCACAGCTTCTATATCACATTTGCTGCTTCTCCTTGCAACGTTTATGTTAATGGAGGCAACTTCTTTCCTTAAACCTCATAAACCTCTGCTAGCTTCTAACTTTTCTTCTGTAGCTTCCTCACCTCTCTCACCAATTATAGAATTGAAAAGAGGTAGGGCCTTGTGCTAGAGCTAGTTTTGACTTACGAGAATGTTGTGGGGGGTTTGATCTTCTACCCAAACCACCCCAAATTTCTCCATATCAGCTATGACTGTTTTATTTTCTTAACATTTGTGTATTCACTGAGGTAACACTTTTAAGTTGTTTTAAGAACTTTTCCTTTGCAGTCACGACTTGGCCGTTTAGCACAAGAGACCTTGCATGTGGTCTGTGTCAGCTTTCTACATGCCTTACTCACGAAATTTAAGCATTTCTAGCTTTTGGTTTAAAATGAGACACATGTGACTCTTCCTTTCACTTAATACTTGGAGGTCATTGTAGGGCTATTAATTGACCTAATATTAATATTGTTGTGACTCAGGGACTAGGGAAGCTTAAGAATAGGGAAAGAAAAGGGGGAATGGTCAGTTGATAGAGCAGTCAGAACACACACATTTCTTGGTTAACTTTACCATCTTTTGTGGGCACTGTTTGTGGTGTTCTGAAACAATTAGAACAGTAGCTAATCACAGATTATCATTGCAACTATACTAATAATAAGAACATTTCAAATATTGTGAGAATTATCAAAATGTGCCACTGAGACATGAAAGAGTACATGATTTTGGAAAAATGGCACAGGTAGACTTGCTCGATGCAAAGTTGCCACAACCCTCAATTTATGAAAAATGCAACAACTGCAAAGTGCGATAGAGCAAAGTGCAATAAAACAAGTTAGGCTTGTATATGTTATATGTGTTGGCATTAGAGCCACAGTCACTATAACTTGTCATTCACTAGTTGTGTGGCCTCAATCAAGTTTTTTAATTTCTTTGTCCCTAGTTTCACCTATAAATTTGAGATAAAAATAAACAAAATAAATTAATCTTAGCAAACTGCTTAGACTAAAGACTGAAAGACTATAAACTCTCAATGTTCTGATTGTTTTAGAAAAAGGGATTTTAAGATTTGCTATATTCCTGGCTTGCCAACTCTGTATAAAAGCACAGGTATTAAAGCAGATTTATTGTGAAGCTAATCAGAGTTAAGTTTCAGAGGTCCAGGTATTCTAAGGTTCATATATTTATTTTTGTATTTTTTTGTGGTGTTGTTGTTATTGTTGAGATGAGGTCTCACTCCATTGCCCAGGCTGTAGTGCAGTAGCATTATCACAGCTCACTGCAGTCTCGAAATCTTGGACTCAAGGGATCTTTCCACTTCAGCTTGCTGGGACTACAGTCGCCTGCCACCATGCCCAGTTATTCTAATTTTTTTTTTTTTTTTTGGTAGAGATGGAGTCTTGCTATTTTGCCCAGGCTGGTCTCAAACACCTGACCTCAAGCAATCCTCCTGCCCTCACCTCCCAAAGTGCTGGGATTACAGGAACAAGGCACTGCACTCAGTCTTGTATATACATATTTGTTTTTCTTAAGAGCACATTCCAAATTGTATAAGCTTAAAATTCAATTAAACTTAGTACTACCCCTGGTCAAATTTGATAAACCCAACCTAGATGATTATTCATAATCATACGAGGAAAATTTTTTATCGCAGTTTTACCAAGATGATAAAAGAAGAGTTGAGAATGATTGACTGCTAGTTGAGAAGTAATCATTTATTCAGTTTACTGTGGACAAAACTGAGAATAATTATTTTATTCTTATAAGAATAAACAATAATAGATTTAGGAATGTAGAAATCATACAATGAAGTTGTAAAGATAGCAAAGTGTGTGAAGTGTTATTTCAACTGACGATTCCAGAATTCTTTTAAGGGTTGTTTAAGTGTTTAAGAAAACAGCACAGGTTCTTGCATACTGGGTGGGACTCCCAGGCCCTGACTTGCCCTAAGCTATGAAAAAGAAGAAATTGCTCTATGTAATGGAAGAGAGAAGAATTTGAGGTTCCCCAAGCAATCTGCAAAAGGGAGATTGAGAAGAGTAAGGGAAGGGGAAGTGTAAAAAGTGACTGCTCTCAGATAGCCTTCTAATTTTCATTAAAGCATTTTGAATTCATAAAAGTTGTGGAAGTAAATACTTATTTTGGGGATCTGAATGGTTCGCTTATGAGGATGCATAACCTTTAAAAATATACCTAAGGAACACATAGAAATCTCAGGAAGGGGCTCTATTTTGTGTATCCCCAGAAGCAGATATTGAGACAAAGATTCTAGTGCAAATATTTTATTTGGAAGGAGAGAGAGAGAGAGAGAGAGAGAGAGAGAGAGAGAAACACCATTAGGGCAGGGAAGAAATAAGACAAGGAAGGGAAGACAGCCAAAGATATTCATTATTAAGCCATTTACCACTGTGGATGACTGGACTTAATTACAGGATTCTGTAAAACACACATTATTCTCCCCAAGGAACTGGGATATTTACACATAATTCTTGTCATTCATTGTTTGAGGACTACTTACAGAGAGAATTCCTTGGCAAATCTGGCTCCAAGAGGTAAGGTAAATGAATACAGGTACTGGAAGTTGAAATTTGCATGAAGGGATATGGGCAGGGCACCAATATCACCTACTCTATGGACTTCAGAATTTCAATGGGCTCTGAAATTGACAATAGTTTCAAGACACGTTCAATAGATGTATGAAAGTCAGAGAAACTCTCACTGTCTTCTGAATGGTGTGACAATATTTCATTTAGCTTTACATTTGCCTTCACAAAGAATTGATTCTTTTTAAGGAAGTCTTTATATAGATAAGGCTAGGAAATATATTACATAAGAGTCTGATCTGTACTTTTCTCTTGAATCCTTCAGTTTCTAATGATTGTCTTACACGTCTATAATCTTTGTTCAAAGTTGTTTTTTTTTTTTTTTTGAGGGGGAGACATTTTGAGATGGTTTCTTTTTTTTGCATAAGGCTATTATTCTCTGATTTTAAAATCACAATCCTATAAAGACATCTATTTTCTCCAAAAGTTGCCTTTCTGTTTGCAATGTGCTTGTTTCTATTTCTCAAACCCCATAATCTACAATATTGGGTCTTATTCTTCTTGCTTTTGGAAAGAAAGACAAACATTCCAGATTTAATCCAAGCAGAAAAGATTTCAAGATTGACTTAGATACCACTCCATTCCCAGTATAATATCTTTGAGCACATGTATATCCCTCACTCCAACTCTATTAACTCCTAAGCTTAACTGCTTAACCACTTCACATGGCATTGAGTAGTCTCTACAGTCATCGCAGTTTATATACGTAAATGTTGAATACTTACCTCTAGACGTCTATGTAGAAAAGAGAAAAATTATCACTGACTTCACTTATTTTGAAATGATACACTTAGGTTTAAGAGAAACAGAAATGTAAATAAATTCAATCATTTGGGAATATATATTATTTTTTGTTTAATATGTTCTCTATAAGTTTTTAATTTTTGGTTTTCTATCTCTAGTATTTCATTTATCTTTTTTTGCCTTTATAGTTTCAATTCCAGTATTGAATTTTTCTTTGGCCTGAAAACATTTTAGTTCCTTTCCAAGTGAACAATGACTTCCTTTTCTTCTATCCTTTAACTTCCACAATACAGTCTCTAATACTGGGGGCCATCTCAGCCTCCATGATTATGAAGACAGCACTGGTTCTCTTCCTTCAGAGTTTCACAAGGGTTATCAATCTGCTTTTTCTCTACTTCAGGTGGAAGTTTTTCTTCTGAACCAATTATTCTCCTATCTTTGTCCTCTAAAGAATTGGTTTTCCACTCCCAGTTATTTTCGTTCTTAGGGTAAGTTTTATGTCTGGGTCATTTTGCTTATGTCTCTACCCTCTTAAAAACTGGATTCCTCTGCCTTAGAGAATTCTCAGCTTCACATACTATTTGACATGTTTAAAATGTCTTTGATTCTAAGGGAATCTTGTTTTGCTGCTATTTGAGAAGTACAAAGCAGGTCATCAGTTCAAAAACACAGAAACATATGTTACCTAAAAAGAGAACCCACAGCTGTATTTTGCAGGTGCCATAAAAATCATCTTGTAAAGTGAATTATCCAACTACTGCATTTTATCATCACTTACCCACTACTAGCTACAAATTCTGGAAATTATTAAACTTTGAAAACACTTTACCAATGATTAAGAAGGAGTTAATCCAAATTATACTTGACCATTTTGTAATTTGTTGGCAGTATCCTAATATTTATTTTTCTAACAAAAGATTACTGACTACATATGGGGAAACTAAACATTCATCTTAAGAATCCCCTTATGTTGTTAGGAAATGTTGATAGTTGATGTCACAAACCCATGGTGTAGGAAGAAAGTAACAATGACACTGTCATCCAGGGAGGAAGAAGGCAGTGCATCGTGGCATTTTAACCTACTCCTGAAATGTTTGTTGGCATATCATATAATCAGTTGAGAAGGAGGAACCACAGCAGTTTCACAAGAAAGGTAAATGCAGTCTTTCTTCCCATAGGGCAAGGGATGGGGATTGGTAGGTGTGTGTATGTTGGGGGGAGGTTTGCTCCATTCAGACTTTTCCTCAAACTTCAGTCCCAGGAAGAGAAAATTCAAGTCAAAGCAAAACTGTTTAAGGTTTCCCTGGAATATTTATCATCTATTTTTGGGCCTGATGGCAAAACCAAGAAAGCATGCACAGTAGCAAATATAGTAAGGGGAGGCTTTGGCAAGTTCCCTATGCTGGGCCCGCAGAAGTATTTTCTCATTTAACCCATATGCAGAGAGCTACTATGGTTCCTTCAACTCTCTCAGTTGAGTTATTGTGACTGAAATGTTATGACAGTATCCCCAAATACGTGTGATTCAGAGAAACAGTGTCATGCCACTTTGCAGTATGCTGAGTGCAGGGCAAACCAGTACAGCTTGGGACTCTCTGGACTGCAGAGAGGAAAGTGTCATAGACTAAAGTGATTTGGCAGTGATTTGGCACTAATTGACCATGGGACCGGATTTCAGGTGTAGGGAACCAAGTCTCCAAGTTGATGGTAAAGGAATGTTTCTCAGCTGTTATGTTTTACACTCCCAAATATGTTACTCTACTTTGTCCAATAATAACAGACTCATATATGTTTCTTCTGTCTGTCCTGTCCCCCAGTTTTAGCCCTCCACACCATTTCTGCACAGTTAAGCTGTGGCGTACTCTCTGTTATACAGTCCCTCTGTACCCATGTCTTATAAATGTAGTACCATTATTCAATACAGTGAAAGTAAAAGATTTTGTAGTGTATAACAGTCATATTGATATCCATACTCATCAGTTAACACAGCTATAAGTGATGCTAAAAACATTTTCCAGTAACAATTTTTTTGGTATCTAACCACCCAACATTAAGCACTGGGAACAAATAATAGTAAGAATAATAAAACATAAACTTTCTCTCAAAGAATTTATAATCTAATGGAGAAGTGGGTAAGTGAACAAATTATTATAATATAGTGTAATACTAACCTACACAGCAAGCAGAGAAGAAGGACCTTTAACCCATACCCGAGACAGAGGGATAGAGATTAGCATGTATGGGGAGTACAGGATTCTTGGAGGAAAAGACATTTCCTGTTCACAGAGATAAACAAGAAATATTCAAAATGGGCATAGGAGGACATTCTAGTCAGAGAATCCACAGATAACATGGTATACCTTGGGGAATTGTAAGTTGAGCTTGAGCACAGCATGCGTGGTCAGGTATGACTCTTCGAGCTGAAGCAGAACATACAGACTGACATTAGATCACAAAGAACTTTAGATATCATGACCAGGAACCCAGCATCTAACAAGGTGGGAAACAGAGAACCATTGTTTGGTGCTACAGATTGAATTGCCCCTCGTGTCAATCATATGTTAAAGTTTTCATACCCAGTGTGACTGTACTTGGAGATGGGACTTTTAGGGAGTAATTTTCAAAAGTTGAACAAGATCATAAGAGTGGATTCCTAACCCAATAGGATTGGTAGCTGTATAAGAGGAGGAAAAAAGAGAGATCTTTCACATGTGCCAAGAAAAGGCCATGTGAGCACAAGTGAGAAGTTGGATCTGCAAGTCAGGAAGAGAGCCTTCACCCGAACCCAACCACGCTGCCACCCTGATCTCAGATTTCCACTTTCCAGATATAGGTGAAAATAAATTTCTATTGTTTAAGCCATCTCATCTATGGAATTTTGTTACAGCAACCTAAGCTGACTAAGACAAATGATGTTAAACAAGGGAGTGGCATGATCATATATGTATCAATTAGAGAGTGTCCTTAGGGTAGTTGATTACAGTGGGAGTAAAACTGGAGGTCAGAAGACCATTTAGAAGACCAGGTACTAACTACCCAAATAACAAGTAAGGAGAGCCTCAACTAGAGAGGGCAGGGGGTGCAGAAACCGAGAGAATTCAGAGATACATTGGAGGTTGTGGGTAAGAGTTTAAAGTTACAAAGTTAAAATTCTGCCGAGCTATGGTGTATTTGAAGAAAACATTTTAGGCAAATTGTCTACTTTGTATATAGCCCAGATCTCTACTCAGGCACAAAAAAAAGCTGCAGTGTGTCACAAAGTGCTGAAAGCAAGTGAAAGAATGAGGGCATCGTTATCAACTCTTTGTGGATTCTTGATCTTCTCAGAGGCAGACTAGCTTATGGCTCAGTAGAGAAGTCAGTGCCAATCCAAGACTTAAGTATTTTTTTAAAAACTTGATTTAAAAAAATATAAACAGAAGTTTTAATATTTTCTCCCTTTGAATAGTCCCGGAGGAACTCAAACCATTCTACAAAAAAGATGCCTGCGCACCCATGTTTAATGCAGGACTATTCACAATAGCAAAAACATGAAACCAACCATGCTGCCCATTGAAAGTGGACTAAATAAAAACAAATGTGATTCATATACATGATGGAATATTACACAGCCATAAAGAAGGACAAAATTATGGACTTTGAGGTAATTTGGATGGATTTGGAGTCTATCATACTCAGTGATCTAGAAAAGAAAAAAAGCATGGAGTGTCACATGTTCTCACTCATAAGTGAACCCTGAACACCTGTCATAATACTACAAAAAAGGGATTGGCAGTAGCGGGACACCGCCAGGGGAAGGAGGGGAGCACATAACATCGATAAGGGTGCCCAATCCTAATCCAGCAAAGTGAGGTCCAATGGGAGACCCAAAACTTCACTTGTACATAAACCACTTATGTACACAATCCTGACTTGTACCCCACATCTTTAAAATAAAATAAAATTTTAAAAATATTTTCTCACATCAGATGCTCTCCTGTAGAGTGTACATCTCACTCTGTAGAAGACTGGCATAGCTGTTGTGAGCCAGACAGTGAGCTGAATATGACACAGAAGAGAGAGCAAAGGGATTTCAACTTAGACCATGCTGAGTTTGAGATGCCTATGGGATATCCAATTAATCACCAGTAGTTAGTTATATATGTAGGTCTAGATAACAATTGAGTGATTTTCACTAAAATAATTCATATACTGTTGGTCATTTTGCCTAAGAAAGGATGAATATACTCATAAAATAGTTGATAGTATAAAGAGGAAAGAAAGCCACGGATGGAAATTTGAAGAATATGAAAAATAAGAGTTTAAGGTAAAAGAAGATCCCAGGAATAAGTTTGAGAATAAGAGTAGCTAACATATATTTAATATTTACTTGTGCCTAGAAATATTTTAAGTGCCTTTACATATGCTGTCTATAGCTTCAGACCAACCCCTGGAGGTAAGTATTATTATTAGCCTCACCATTTTACACAGAGAATTTAATTGGTACCCTCATTTTGCACAGCAACTGGGGAATCCAAATTTTAATGTAGGCAATCTGTCTCCATAGTCCATTAGACCATTAACCAGTTTTGCCTATCTAGCAAGAAAACCTGAAGAAAATGATGTCACAAAAACCGATATGCAAGGAAAGATCCAAGGAAAAGGTAATGGTGAATAATGGTAGCTGCTCAGGAAGGTCATTTAGAATAAAAATTAAGATCCATAACAAAAAATTCATGTTTTTGAGGACAATTTGGAGCAATGGAAGTGTGGATCAGGGTAGAGAGAGGGGAAAATAATTTTAATGAGAAGAAGAATGACTTGGAAGAAAGGCTGAAAAAACACTGTCAACTATTAAGACACAGAGGTATCGTTGATCCAATCTTCCAGAAAATATACAATTACAGCTCAATTTGTCTTGCCTGATACACTTTGAATTATGATCCATATAAATCATTGTAGAGAAGTAGTTTTAAACAAATTAAATTTATTCTAAAATAAATGTGTTTATATGAAAACAAAAAACACTGTCAAATTGTCTTTCAATAACACAAACTTTCAATGGAATGAGAGATGGAACAACTGTTAAAAGGAAGATGTAGATCCATGGTTTCTGTGCAGCAGCTCCAAGTCACTAAAGCACAAAGGCTGGAACAAGGCATGCCTGCAGACTTTACCCAGTGTGGAACTAGGGACAGTGTTGAACCTATTTTTTACTGTCAGATGCCTTAAGAACATGCCCGTCTCCTGGATACGATTTCTACTTTGTTCAATAAAACAGCTGGGAATGTTGCCTAAAGAGCATACTGAGAAATGTCCTTCAGTTCAATACTATTAATAAAAACAAGTCTCTTGGTAGGTCTGGGCTTTAGCATGTGTAGGCAGTATGAGAGCTCAATCACATCACCATTATTCACACACCAAATCACCTAATCAATTAAAAACATTTCATACAACAAATAAACTATTCAATAAGAGTATTTGATTAAATATTTAACTTTTTAAGTGGTTTCAAAAAGAATAAAACATATATTTTTAAAATAGATATCCAGAGTGCTTAGAAAAATATGATTGTAAACATTTTTGGTAGCTATAAAATAAAAATATTAGAAAATAGTATAGTAGGAAATAGAGGAATTCTATAAAGTATCTTTATGGGACAAGTGTCCTCAGAAATTCTTCATATAAAAACAAAATGATGTAATGGCTTAAGAGAATAAAGGATAAAACAAGGATGTGTTGAACGTAATGGTTTCAATGGAATAAATTTAAATATATATACCATATACATACACATATGTATATATATTTCATTTCAACAAAATACTAGAAAATATCATTAAGGATGAGAAATCTCAAATAAATAATATAATATTTCAAATAACCTATAAGCTAGTTCATAATGGAAGTGGGTGCCATTAATTTTTATATGATAAATGTATAGTTTTAGATGGTGGAGAGTTAAAAATAATAGCGTTAAGTGCACAATACTTAACATTTCACAAGCATAACAGATTGGAACATAGACAGATTTAAAAATTTCACAAAGAAAAGTAGGAATCACAAGATCACAGAATATTAGAGTCCAAAAGAATTTTATAGAACATTTAGATGTTTCTTTTGTAGATGAGGAAATGGCATGAATCTGTTAGGTTTCTTCTGAATGGCCTACATGTTGAATGGAAAACTTGCTTCCCATGACATGTGATATTTTACTAGAGAAGAAAGAAATAATAGACAGTAAAGTGAAGAATCATTTGTGGTTGACTTAGAGTGTTTTACAAGAAATAAGAAGGGCATGTTTAAATTACTTATAAGAGAAAGTGTCCTAAAGGCAAGAGCAATTTAACAATGAAATAGTCACCCAAAGAGGTCATTGAGAACACATCAATAAGACATTCAGAAAGAGATTAAATATAATTCTAAAGGGAATAATATAAGTGTCTGGCAATAACATGCACTAGGTACAGAGGTCTGAATACAATGACCTGTCATTTTCCCAATAGTCCCTGAGTCTCTGATTCAAGTAAAATAATCATGAGAGCAAATAGAGGCAAGGTGAGCATCAAAGAAAAAAAGTCATGAGACAAAATAAAATAGGACTACCAGAACTGTCATGGTAACACAGAAGAAAACAATTCTTTTTGAGATGAATAGCCATCTAAGCAGCATTCTGGTAGCACTTTTTGTCACTTTTGTCTACAGGAGCAATGGCAAGAAACTCATTTGCCATTTTGTCAAAAGTCCCAAGATTTTATTTTTTTCAAATCTGTAACAGAAGCACAGTTTGCTGTTGAGTTTTTATGCTTTCATCATGGAGGGACTGACCAAAAAAGAAACTTTCACAAAACTTTATATGGATCAGAACTAACATTCCATGAATTTAGTAATTTGTAAAGGTTTCTGCTTATAACAATAATGTCACAACACAGAATCATAAAATCAGAAAATGCTATGTCTTAATCCATTTGACCTGCTATAACAAAATACCATACACATAGTATAAATAACAGAAATTTATTTCTCATAGTTGTGGAGAAAGAGAAGTCTAAGATAAAAATATCGGCAGATTCAGTGTCTGGCGAAGGTTCAATTCCTGGTCCATAGATGGCTGTCTTCTAGCTGTATCCTCACATGGCAGAAGGGGAGAAGGATCTCTCTGGGATCTCTTTTATAAAAAACACTAATCCCACTTATGAGGGCTTCACCCTCCTGACCTGACCCCCTCCCAAAGACATCATCTCCCAGTGTCATCACATTGGGGGTTAGGATTTCAACATATGAATTTTGGAAGAACACAAATATAGAGACCACAACGTGTTTCAACTGGAGGTACCTTTAAAGAACCTTAGGCATAAAGCCTCATTTGATTGGAAAGCAGTAGCATGGACTTATTCATACTCAATATTAAGGCATGCACATATGTAAGAATATAATCACCAACACCATTCCAAGAAAATACAAGTGAACATTAACATCTTATAGTGTGAAAAAGCTTTTTAAGCAGGAAATGAGATCCAGAAACCATAATGGAAAATAATGATTATTTTGATTACATTAAAATTTTAAATTTCTGCATGTCAGAAATCAATGTAATCATTTAAATTAACCATTTAAAATTAAATAACAAGAAAAAATGAATTTGAAAAGTATATTAAAGGCAAAAGTTAACATATAGTACCATATACAAAGCCTTTTGACATCCACAAGAGCGATAAACATTCCATTTTTCCACAGAGAAAAATGTTTCAGATATTCACATATACAACCTTGCACAGATACAAATAGCTTATGATCATACTTCATCACAAATCAAAAATGCTAATTAAATATTTCCATTGATCAGCAAGTAAGGATTTTTTAAATAACAACATATGATTTTGATGATGGTATATAAAAACAAATACTCATATACTGCTGAGTGTATAAAAATTTATGAAAACTTCCTGAAGAATAACTTGGGAATATAGATCTTTAAAACCTTTGAATTTTGCTTGTTTTTTAAACTTACAATTCTAAATATTTTCTAAAGAAAGTAATTGTAAGTGAGAAAAAATGTAGTTACAAGCATATTTATCCCATCACTGTTCTTGGCAAAGCAAAGTAAGGTTACTTTGAAGATGTTTTCCTAGTAAACCTTTGATGGCTCCAAGTGTTTATTCTCCAATTCCACACAAATCATTTCACTAAGTAACACACCTAGACTTGTATAGGCCTTTAGTACAAAACTTGCTTTCTACATTTTATGGGATTTCTTTTATATTGCAGATTCTTGGGTATCTCTGAAAATGACAGAAGAAAATGTTTATATACAATGTAATAAGTGCTGTACAATTAACTAGTGTGAAATTTTTTAAAGTGCTTTGCTTTTTCAAGACATTTTAAGAAAATATTTATTTTAGAGATACAAATATCTGAAATAGTCCCCGAATAGCAATAATTTTAGGCATGTTCTTAATGCTTCATTGTGATTGTGTTTTTTTTTTTTAAGTCAAGTTTTAAGTAGCTTAAAAAAATAAGTAACATAATATCAGTTTCTTGATTATGAATTCTAAAACCCTAACTGAAGGTAGTATACAAAAGCTCCTTTGATGGCAATTCATTGAAAATGACTTAGCTCTCTGGTACTTCTCTTTGGGAATTTCTACTGTTAAGCACAAAGTAAAAAACATTCTGTCCTTTAACCTCATATGCATGTTGTCACTTAACTCCAAGTTCTTAGATTATATGAGCACTGAAACAAACTATCATGGAAGGAAGCATAGTCAATGCAATTTTCTTAAAGAGTACAGAAAGCTTTCTTATTTTTAAAATCTTTAAAAATATGATGAATTCTTTAATGTTTGTTTAGCTAATTAATGGAAACTTGAAACTATGGTGCATACTTTTTATACACATATTAGTGCATAATTCTAAAAATGTATTTTATCATTATTATTAATATATCATTAATTATTAAGTGGGTAGGATATTGGGATTTCTTTGACAAAAGAAAAGGTAAAAAGAAAAAAGTGAATCATATCAATTATTAAGCCATTGATTAAACAAATGTATGTATTAAACAAATTAAACAAAATTCTACTCTGATCCAGTCACTAAGCAAGGAAAACATTGTTTCTGTCCAGACTGAGGTTAGAATACAATATGAAGATACAAATAAAAGATAAAAACAAATAGTTTTCATTTGAATAATGATTACTTTTATAATAAAGATAGACTCAAAGTGTGTAGGAGCCTAGAAGGATAGCATTGGTTTATCTGGGAACCAATAGAAGCAATCACTGAGACAGTTGCCTTTGATCTGAGACCTGATGTAGACAAGCTTAGTAAGAAGGTGGTAGTGATATAAGTATCTCAGACAGGGAGATCAGCTTGATCAGAGACAGAGATTTGAAAGAATATAGTGTGCCCTAGGAATGTCAGTAGCTTAATATTGCTGTGTCAAAAAAAGAGTGGAAGAGGGCAGGGCTGGAAAAGTCAGGCAAAGCATGTTCTTGATATGTAAATGACTCATATGTTCACAACCATAGTGGAGTAGCTGGGAGAAGGGTAGACAAGCAGCTCGGTCCAGGGGCCAGCCAAGCCACCACAAGATCTCAGATATTCACTTTCTGTTCATTTTAGCACATCTATTTCATCTAAGTGCCAAGGCATCCTAGTTGGGAAAGACTTCTGTGGATGATGAGAATTCACTAAGTAGGGGATAATAGAATTTATATGGAGATATTTTTACTCATTTCTTTGGTTGTAACTGCTAGATTGATTCTTTTACATGGAAAGTTTAGAATCATGACCCACCTCAGCCATGGTTCACCCTTATTCTTGTGACTCCATACACTCTGCAGTAATTTCAAGCCATAAAATGACTACAGGATCTTGAGTAGCATTTCAGAGACAACTATATGAGATAGAATCTTTGTAGCATTTAAATAAGTCAGTCCTGTATTCAAATGTTGACACCACCATTACTCTCTGAGTCCTTTTTTTCCTATATAAAAATGGCTAAAATTTGTTGAGCGTTATAACAAAAATGGGAAAATGTGTTTGACATTTAGTAGGAAATCAGTAAACATTATTTGATCATTCTACTTCTCATTACTGAAAGGTTACAATGGATTCAACCAAGTCTCCATGTTATTACCCATGAGCAAGCTTGGAAACCTTTGGAGTTTAAAAAACTGCCTTACAAAGTGGGGCTTAAGTCAAGAGTCCTCTAAAGCCAAGTAGCACCTTGATATTTTATTTTAAACAGAGTTAAAACAAAATACATATTAGGTCCCCCACTTCCCTAAGGAGCACCCATTAGGTTTTCTATTTCTGTACACTAGCCTATGGATAAATAAACACATAAAATAATGGAACAATTTTTCTGTTTTTATAATGTGACAGAAACATCTTGAAAATTCTTTGTGAGTAGTTTTCTAAATATAGCTCTGCATCACTATGTCTTTTCATTATAGTGAAATCTATAGTACACAAAGTTATAGAAGCTTATTTTCATCAATTTGTTTGAGCAAATATATTGGACCATAGTAGCCTATTTGGGTTGTTCCTCCCAATCTCCACATTTCTTTTTCTTTCCTCTCAGGAAATATCTGTTTTATGAATAGAAATGTGAACATTTTATTTGAGTAAAAAATGTAATAGTAAGTAGAAACACCTAACTGCACTTCAGGCAGAATGAAGGGAAATCCTGATTTCAGAATACTAACTGCTGCTAAGACAGCACAAGTGAAGAATGCAGACTGAGGCATGTAAGATGACAAAACTCGTAACCTTTAAATAATGGCATGAAAATAATCTCAAACAGATTAGAAGATTTGAACAGCTCCCAGAGTAAGCAGCTCATATTTCTATTTCTTCCCCTCCAGGGAATACTTATTTGGTGTTTACAGTTTATCTCATAATACTGCTGTTCTTATTCTCATTTTTCCAATGTGTGACCAATGCATCCATGGGCACATACCAAATAAACTACATGTCATGAAAAAACATTTTTTGCTTCAATAATTTGGCTCTTGTAGAATAAACAGCAGGAGAAATTATCCAAAAAGGTGTTATTAGTTCTTATAAAGAAAAGAGGAAAAAAACTCAAGGATAAAATGATCTACAGAAAATTTTAATTTTAAAGGCATTTTTAAAAGTGTAGATCCTATATTATATAATTCATAGTTTTGTTATTTTATTAAACAGAGACTTTGTAATTCTTTTGTACCCTATTGCCACTGATAAAAAATAGATAACAACAGGGAACAAATAATTATACTGTGTATTTATCAATTTATCATTTTATTCCATTTTATAGTGCATCTCCCATTATGGGAACTATAGATTTTGTACCTGACTCTGTTTAAGGCTAAGCTTTATAAGTAATATATTTTTCCCATTTTAATTAA
This sequence comes from Tarsius wallacei, assembly GCA_963574415.1. NCBI lineage: Eukaryota > Metazoa > Chordata > Mammalia > Primates > Tarsiidae > Tarsius > Tarsius wallacei. The sequence goes on from CAUYQG010029892.1 coordinate 25,666, forward strand.
AGGAAGCAGTTGTATTAGTTGTGTGGGCTGAGGTATCAAAAATGAAAGAATGGAATACATTCACAGAAAATGTTCTTACAATATGAAACCTTAAGATCCATTTTTAACCACCCTTTTTAACAATGCCTGTATAGTTTATAAATACATTGAGATATGAATAAAAAATAAGATTGTAAATTAGACACAAGTAGACAGAAAGAGACACTGTAAATTACCATATATATAATAATTATTCTAAGAAAATAAGTATTACTATGATATTCCAGCCATGATGTCAGAAAATTTACAAATATTTCATTTAATTTTATTATTTAATTTTTAAAATTACATTATTTAATATATATTAATCAACAACATTAAAATGTGAGTTCCAAACACTTTGGAGTAATTCTAACAATGAGCACTAAATGTGATAACTTCTCAGTTTTATTCTTCACTGAAGATTCATGCAAATGCACATGGCTCATGTCCTTTGTGATCGGGGTATTAGAGATCACAAATGGTCTGTTTTTTTTGCTCTTTGCTGTCCACGCAGGCATTGGAAAGCATCAAAACTAATGATTGTAACAATATGAGTCTATGTGTTAATCTTTCCCTTCACCCAAAATCCTGTTAAAAAGTCCAAGGAGCTATAGCAATAAGAAAGATAGAATTAAACATGGCAAACCAGATTAGATATCGTAAGTGAGGCAGATTAAATAAATTCTTAACTAATGGAAAATAGCCCGAATTTCAATCTTGGTGTTGTGGGCTGAATTGTGTGCCCCAAAATTCATACTGGAGTCTTTATAAGAAGACAAACATGACACAGATATACACAGAGGAAAGACCATGTGAAGACAACAGAGAAAAGACAACCATCTGTAAGCCAAGGAGAGAACCTCGAGGGAAATCAACCCACCTGACACTTTGGTCTTAGATTCCTGGTCAATTACTGCAGATTAAATGGAATAAACAACAATTTCTCTTGTTTATTCCATTTAATCTGCAGTAATTTATTACAGCAGCCCTAGCAAATGAATACACCTAGCAAAGAAAGAAAATACCTAAAAAGTAAGTGTAATATTTCCCAGTTAAAGTTCTGGAAAACCCTCAGTATAGATTGTGGCTGGGAAGATGCCTATAACCTTGATTTGGGAAAAGATAAAAGGTAGAGAGGAGAGGTAATGGAGAAGTCAAATTTAGTTGATCCCCAGGCAAGTGGGTGCAGCATATGTCCCTAGATTTTACTTAAATGTTAATGTGATGATTCCTAATGTGATAAATAAAAACAAAAGAGCATAAAGTCAGCATTTTAATAGGTAGCTTCAGGTTACCAAAAAAAAAAAAAAAAATGAGTTAAAACAAAACAAAAAGTTTCAGTACTCAGTTGAATTTCCACAGCATTCCTGGTCTTCTGACTACACATTTCAACTCCAACCTGACACAGACAAAACTAAAATCCAACCAGTAGGTGCTGAAGGAAATGCTGGGAAACATGCCCAGCAGACAATACATTGAAACACTGAGAATTTTATAAGAACCCCATGCCTTAAGTGACTTCTCTCAAAGTTTACTTGGAGCAGAGAGTTTGCATGATTGAGTGGAAACTGAGTGTGTTGAGAATGGTGGAATTCAGTATCTGCTGCAATACACTCTACTTATCTACAAGTTCAACTGTAGACTAAGCACCAACCAGTAAAGAAAAAAACCAGCCGGGCTCGGTGGCTCAGCCTGTAATCCCGCGCCTTGGGAGGCTGAGGTGACTGGATTGCCTGAGCCATCGAGTTTGAGACCCGCCTGGGCAACTTGGCGAGACCTCATCTCTACAATAATTCAAAAAATTAGTCGGGCATGGTAGCGCGCGCCTGTAGTTCCAGCTACTTGGAAGGCTGAGGCGGAAGGATCGCCGGAGCCCAGCAGGTCAAGGCTGCGGTGGTCGGGAGCGGCCACTGCACTCCAGTCTGGGCGACAGAGTGAGACTCCAACTCAAAAAAAAAAAAGAAAGAAAAAGAAAAAAACCACAGGATCAAGGGTTCCTCAGAGAAAGACCACAAAAAGCAATGATCATAAATCTTCCTCCAATTAACATATACCAGAAGTAGTGGTGAGTAATAAATTCAGGGAAAAGAAATTAAGAATAACATATTTTTTGTGTTATAAATTTTATTTCTTAGATTCTTAATTCCAATTGCTAGGTTCTAAATTCTTATTCCCATAGTTTACTTTGAGCCTTACAAATAGTCAGTGTAATTATTTAAAGATTTATTTGTCCAGAAAATTTTGTAACAGTGATGTGCTGAAATTGATTTGTAAGAGCTCACAAGTATAAATTTGGTACACTTTTCATAATTCCACAATCAGTGGCATCGATGCTGATAGCTTGAAATTGGTCATGGAAAAACTATTTAAACCATGAAAATCAAGATTGTTTTTTCCTAAAGAAAGTCAGAAGTTAAGCATTTATAAGTATACCATTAGAGAGAGAGAGAGAGAGAGAGAGAGAGAGAGAACGAAAAAATTTATGCACGTTTAAGAAAGGAAAAAATTGTAATACTCGATAAGATGAATACAAGTCACATTTGACTTCTGCAATTACAAGATGTTCCCAAAGTGGTTACCATCAGCGTACAGACACATGATTACTACAAACTTCTGCAGGACTTGTTGCTGTGGGAGACCTCCTGGATCTTCCCTTGTGCACATCACACAAGTACCATGCATCTCAAATTTATCACAATTTCTTAGGCATGTTTGAGGTTCTGCTGCACACTCATGCCTCCATTGTTGCTGTACTTCCACAACATTCTCAAATTTCAAATACCACTTCAAAATGGTCTTGCACTCTTCCAATGACAACTGTGCTTCCGCCATTCTCTTTGTCCTGCCTGTCTCATGGTTGTGCTAGCATTCATTTAATTAACACCATCTTTTGAGCGAATGTCATACTACACATTGCTACTGTAATTCAATTCAACTTTGAAAAGTAATACATAGATGACATCTCTTAAAATGTGTATGCATTTTTGGCACCGCATATACATATATTCACATATATATGTTAAATGTTAAAGGTTACATACAAGGGTGCCATAAAAAGGTATACATTTTAAGATATATACATTATTATACTATTACATTATTAAGATATATATTCCCATAAAGTTTGAAATGTGAAAATTAGTGATCCAATTCACTATAACAATTAAGATATAAGCTCTAGTACTAAATATAATAAGAATTTTACAAACACATATGAAACAAACTACTGAAAGACATAAAGGAAGTCTAAATTTTATAAAAGATGTCAAATCTCCCAAAAAAATAATTCTGTAAATGTAATGCAATTCCAACAAAGAATCTATGATTTGGAAAGATTAATTAAGGTGTATTTTTTGTTTATTCAGAAAAAAGATTTGAAAAAAAGACAAAAAAAAGTTTAGAGCAAAATGATAATGCATTTCTTTGATCAGATATTTAACTATTTTATGAATTGGTTTATTAACATAATTAATAATGCAGAAGAACTGTTATGTGCTTAGAACAGTATAAAATACAGGAATGAGCAAACAAACATTTAATTTAATATATAACTATGGTGGTATTCCAAATTTGTGGGTGAAATGAAATATCTCTTTATAAATAATAAAAGAATTTAGAGAAAAAAATGTTAGATCCTTGTTTCATATCACTGCAACTATTCTTTTAAAGATGTAGGATTCATAGATTGCAGTTATAAGCCAACTTTGTCATGCCTCCTTTTTTTCCTTAAACATGATCTGAGGTCTGCTGATATGTTTGCCCTTGTTGATGTCCCTTTCAGACAAGATTCAAGATGGCCCCATGTTCTGTGCTTTTGTGTTAGGGGGTGTAATGGAGAAACAAATCAGCCTATGACCCATGAGAAACACTCAGGAACCTCTGTTTTGAGAAATTCTGGAAATGCAAATAAACCATTCAGTAGCAACCCACTCCTCACTCTAATATCAAAGAAGCTACTAGGCTAGACTTGCTCTTTTAGTTCTCCATATGCCTCAGACACTGGTCCACCACATCCTGAAACTTCAAAGGACACATATTAAACTTACTAAGTGGTCTCTTTTAAGTGAAGGGAAGTTCATCGATGCCATCCCTGCCACCCACCCCACCCAGGATGATAGTGAGACTCACAGGACAGTAAGAACTTTATCCATAGAACCCTCCCTCCTTTAATCAGCAGCTCCTGACCCTCATATATGCCTGATGTGGTTAAGAGGTTAAAGAATCCTGCAACTGTCATGATATAAAACTGTAATGATTACATCATGTCTGGCCCTCTAGGTACTTAAGAATAAGGGATCTTTGTGTCTTGGTGCCTCAACACCAACTTCAATTGCAATATCACATTTTACATAATTATGAAAGTAAATTCAAAATGGATTCAATATACCATGAAGTATTAAAAGCATATATGTGAAGATATTTTTATAATTTTGAATAAGAAAAATTCTCTTTACCATAAAGGGTAGAAATTAGGAAAAGATGAACAGATTCAACTATACAAAAGATTATACTGTAGGATATATAAAGAATATTTTTTAAAATTTACAAACTTGAAAAATACTTGTAACATGTTTGACAAATAAATGGTTAATATCCTTATTGCATAAAGATTAGTACAACAATATAAAATGGCAAAAGGGGCATAAACAGGCAAGTCACTAAAGAAGAAATATGCATGGCCTTTCAGTATATGAAAAGATATTAATCTCACTAATAAATGAATGCAAATTAAAACAACAATGAGGATTTTTGTCTATCAGGTTGGCAAATATAAAGATTCATAGTTCTCAGCATTGTTATGAATATGGAGCCACAAAGACTCTCGCACACAGCTAAAGAAATTAGTATAATTTAGCAGTTTTTTGGGTGGTAATCTGGCACAATGTATGTATTTATATCATGTGAATTGCTTTTGGCCCAGTGCAGTGACATACCACCCAGCACGCCCTTCAGGAATATGGAGCTTATTTCCCTAGCTGCTGAGAATGCTTCTGGCAGACAGCCCTTAGCTGTCAATGGTCTTCAGGAATAACCATGGCTGAAGAGAACCACCTGCTCAAAGACAGACCAGTTCTTCCTTGGGCAGCCTGCATCCAGTGACTAATCAATTCAGGGCCGATTCACCTGATTTCAACTTAAGACAATTCTAAGTGTCCATTCATTAAAAGTTCCCTAGGGGACTAGCAGAATCTTTCCTTGAGAGACTATATGACAGCCAACTGCTTACTAATCCCTGCTTTCTCCCGTCCCTTCCATCTCACAGGTGTTGATCCCACCAGCACTCCTCAATATGCCTCCTAAATGCAATCTTCATCTCTGAGTATGTTATTGGGAACCCCACTCTGAAATAACCAGCAATTGTATATCTAAGATTTTACTATAAGGAAATGATCATATAAGTGTGTGAAGATGTAAGGGACAGAAGAATATGCATTGCAGATTAGTCTATAAAAGAAAAAATAAGCTTAATATTCAGTAATAGAAGAGTGGTTAAATATATTACAGAAATTATACCATGAAGTTGATAAGCCAGCTATAGATTAGTATTCATTTGCCTAAAATTTTAAATACCCCTGTATATATGTTTAGATATTTGTTTATATATGCATAAAAGGACTTGGAAGATTACTTTAAATTATCTCAACAGTGTCTATCCAGGTATTCACCTACTAAATTTGTTTGTTTAATTTTGTTGTCTACAATAAAAACCATTGAGATATCACAAAAGAAATTTTTTAAATCAACCAGCAAACAAAAAATAGAATCACTTAATAAATACAGGCTAAATGTTTAAGCTTGAGTCGCTTCTTGGATAAGGAACATATATGAAAGGGCTTTTTCTAATTTTCATGACCTATAAAATATAGCTGCTGGCATCTTCATGCTGCAAGTTTATAAAATGTTTTGATTTCCTCAATTGAAAAGTATCTTATGAGGACAATTGCTAACATTTCTAAATAAATGCAATCATTCTTCATCTCCTATGCCCTTTATTCAGATAAATGTGGAGGCAACAACAGAAGATGAAAGGACACTCTGCCATTTAGATTCAAACCTTGGTTCTAACTCCAATTCAACACATAACCTTAAACTGATCTCTGTGTCTCTTTCTTCATCAAATGTGAGAGGCAATTGTAAACTCATATCTTCCTTATAGATGCAACAACATCTGGAATGATTATTTTATAAAAAGAGAAAAATGATATACTAACATAAGGGTAAGTAGTAGGCCATGAGTTTTAGATTATTTTTGCAATCTTGGAAATCTGTTTTATCTCACCTATCTTCTAGACCTATCTGTATTGGGCATCCTCATACAGCTCTCTTCTCACATAACATCTGTGAGCTGGTTTGATTTGGTCCAGCCAAATACAGGAGTAACTAGTGAGTCCAGGCATCAGAGAAACAGTATCACTTTCATGATGTGGAAAACCATAACTAGGGAAATAGTATTTAATCAGTAATTCCTGATACAGCCTTGACTAGTCACTTGTCTCTTAGGCCTTATTTCATTAAAAATAGAAAATATATGCCTACATATGCATGTAGACACACACACACACACACACACACACGCACACATATAAAATGGTTCACAAGATAACAAAAGGATCAAGCAACATAATCTCAAGTGTTCTTTCAGTTAGAAAACACTTCCACTATATGTTCTCAGACATATTGTTCATCTTGGGTTTTTTTGTTTGTTTGTTTGTTTTTTGTTTTTTGTTTTTTTTTGACTTGGAGTCTCACTCTGTCACCCAGACTGGAGTGCAGAGGCCGCTCCCGGCCACCACAACCTCGACCTGCTGGGCTCCGGCGATCCTTCCGCCTCAGCTTTCTGAGTAGCTGGAACTACAGGTGTGCGCTACCATGCCCGGCTAATTTTTTTTTTTGATTTATTGTAGAGATGAGGTCTCGCCAACTCGCCCAGGCGGGTCTTGAACCCGCGGGCTCAGGCAATCCACTCACCTCAGCCTCCCAAAGCGCTGGGATTACAGGCTGAGCCACCAAGCCCGGCCATCTTGGTTTTTGTCCTTAGTTTTTCTGAGTTTCAGCATTTTAATGAGTAAAGTATGGGCCAATTGTGAAAGAGAAGATCTCCGGGATTACTCCTGATTCCAAAATTTCAAACTTTGTGGCAAACCTATCACTCATTTGTGTGTGTGTGTGTGTGTGTGTGTTAAAGTGTTTACCTCACTTTAGAGTTGACCTCAAAGTGATGAACCTCAAGTGAGGAGTAATTCATTCATTCATTCATTCATTCATTCACATATTTAATATTTTGAGTATTTATTTTGCGTAAGGCACTGTGGTGAATATAAAAGCAAGAAAAATGCCCTGCTTTCCTCGACTAACATTTTAATAGATAAATAGCAACAACATAAGGTAGAAAATATTATGTATGAGCAATGTATGAGAAGTGTGAAGTGTCTTGGAAATTCAAAGAATTTCCTTTGACATGAGGTAGTCTTGAAAGGTTTCAAGAAGGTTGCCTTTGAACAAAGTTTTAAGGATGGAGAACAAACCATTTCAAATGTTTTTGTACATATACAAAAAAGCAGGAAAAAAATCAAGAGCTGAAGTTGTACATTCAGGATTTTCCCCTCATTAGCAAGTCACATCCTAAGTAAATTGATGTTTATTACAGGTTTCAGAAATATATTTTCTTTTATTGGTAGTGAATTAAGTGAAAATGTAGTTTCCGGTTTGTTTTTGTTTTTTTACTTTTGGCTCACTTCTCAAAGAAAACTATTTTACAGCCTAACTGATCAGTATAGAAAATCTAAATATCAATATTACTTCAAAGTTGACCCTGGGTCTCTAAACAGGTGCACTTATGCCTTATTGATAAGACTCTCAATGATAAAACTATTTGGATGTGAAGCACATCAAACATTTTAACTTCTTTCCTGTTTTATTGTCCTAATAGACAAAAATCTCTCTTGGTAATAAAGCAAATCTGCTTTTGTTTTTATTGCTTTGTCTTTGAAATTGTGGCCCTTTGTCTTACAACCAGTGGTGGAATAGTTACAGATGAAGAAAAGAAATAGTGATATTGGAGTGCTATTCTTACTTTCTAGAAATAAACAAGTCAATTTTAGTAAAATAAAACTGACCTAACTCTGTGCTAAGATCTCAGACTTAATAGCCATTCCAATTCTCTCTGACATTTAAAAATTATAAGGCACGGCAAAAATAAATTCTTAAATGTCAGAATCCTCATAATTTCTTCAACTTTTGCCACTGATTTTTTCAGCCACATAATTTCTTCAGCTTTTGCCACTGCCCCACAGTGTAGTGGGGCAGAAGAGAAGTTGGAGAAGGTACCATATATAGAGTTATGCTGGGAACAAATCCAGCTCAGACTGAGACTCACCTCACCTCATAATCCCCAGGCCAGGTCGTCTGATAGCTTCCTTCAGAATCATTTCATTGCACATTAGACCTATTTTAAAGATGAAGTTAATGGAAGGAGAAAGTCTGAGAAACTGAGGCACCATGTTTCTCTTCCTTATATTTCGCTTTCATAAATTCACTAAGGTAACCGTATGTTGTGGCCACTCTGTTGTGCCACATGTGTCCTTAATCTAGTGAAATCTGATTCAAAAGAAAACTGAAACCATGTGGTGATTCTGAATGAGACGTAAGTAGCAGGACATTTGATAATAACAATAAGAAGACAGAGGTAGAAAGTAAAAAGAAGGAGGAAGACAAGAGGGAGAAGGAAAAGGAGAAAGAAGAGGGGAAAGAAGAGATATACGATTGACTATACATTTCAGAAATGGAGGACGCTCTGATATCTTGTAAAAACCATGACCAGAACACAATGAGGATGGCATTGGTGGTACACATTTTACATATAAATAACCAGTGGTGAGGTAAAGAGCTTGCTTGCCATCATACAGCTAAAGTGGGAGAACTGGCATTGAAAATCCCACTCTTGGTCCCTCTAGGACAATCGTAATCATTAAGGGTACCTACATCCCAAAAGCTGTATCAGGAAGGTGGCAGCTCTAACGAGATTATATTTATGCTTAGGACAATGTATATAAGTATTCCCTGATCTAGAAATATTAACTCATTGCACATGACATGTTGCATGTCTAACAATATGATAACACCTCTTGATCGATTCCTGCTAGTTTTCATTGTCAAAGCACTGAAATAATGGTAGAGACATTTTCACCTGTTTTTCCTAGTATTTTATGTGAACTCTTTTCTTATAAATTCCTATTTTTAAAAGCATAAGATAAGGAAGGGCCAAACTCATTTTTTAAGATATCACAGTTCAATGGACAATCTTGGAGATGGTTCTTGTGTGTGTATGTATGCATGTTTGCATTTATGTGTGTGTATAAATGCTGTATATGAAAAACACTGAACATCATAAATTATTATTGTTGGATAACATCTCAGTTCTACACTCTGAGGGATTCTGCTTTTGTTTTCAGGATTGTTGTTATTGTTGTTGTTTTTAACATTTATTTACTGCCAACAAAAGAGACTTTATTTTCTGCCAGTTTTCTCAATTCAGGAATACAATAATTAGCATTATGGAAAGTATTGGTTAATATTCTTTAAAAATGAAGCTTTAAAAAAGGAAACCTTGTTTTCTAGTCAATAAAATCACCACATTATTATAGCATCATTTTCTCTTAATTTTTAAAATATTTTTTAATCAAAAAATCCAGAGAATCCTTATTTGAAAGTGAACATTTATAGTAATAGAGGGATTTTATATCAGCTTGTCAGATGTAGATGAACTGTATGCTCTGTAAATTCTGCTGTAATTGTGTCCATTCTCTGATTTTGTTTCAGTTTGGTTGTTAGTCATAAAATTACTGATAAGCAATAAAGCACAGGTCAAAAGTATTAAACCCTTGTTGCAAATATCACCAAATCATAACAAGAAAATATTAGCTAAAAGCTACAAGTCCCAGCATTTACCTGTGAAATATCGTTTAAATAACAGGACTTTTTTTTTCCTTCTTGGTGTGGCTTATTCAGATTTTAGATAGCTCCCATAGCTTGCCATCCAAATGAAAGGAACTGTTTCTAGGACCTACTTTGGTAGATTCCACTTGAGAATAAATTATATTTAATTATTAAATATTCACAGAGGGTTTTAGCCATTTTATTTTTGTCTGGCAAGGAACTGCATGCCTTATAACCATGTGTTTCTAAAGTATAATGAAAGAAAGTGAATGCTTGTAATACTCCCTGTGGCTAATTCTTCCTAATCCATAGCCCTTCTTTCAAAAAGAACAGTTGTGATCTTATTTATGATGTTTTAAGGCTCCACAAAGCTCTTACAAATGTTCTCTGACTTGTAGTTCTATATGAGGTGGTATTGCTCGCGCATCGGTCAAAACAAACAGGGCAAAAGAGTAAGACCCAGAGCAGGGCTTGGTCTAAACAGAGGAGAGTAAAGGCAGAAAAAAATTATACTACAGTGATTATGTTGCCTTTTCTTCTCACTACATGATATCTCCCATTAGTAAAAGCTTACTCGGCCAGATATTTGTTCCACCCTCCTTCTGTGATTTGACATCTCAGTAAATTTATGGCCACCATTTCTCAACATGCATTTCTAAAGAACAGTTGGTTCAAAGAAATACTAGCAGATGTTACTTGAAGAACAGTTCTGAGATCAAATAAGTTTGGGAAATACTACTTATAGAAAGTCAATAAGATTTTTTCTTAAGGGCTTCTTAGAGATTTTAGTACGATAATATTCACTGCAAATTACCATGAGAAGCACATAGATTTTCAAAATTTTCAGAACATATTTGTCCTTTGAAACTTTTTTTATAGAGTATGTTTATAAGAATAATGTTTCACAGAACCTAATTTGGAAAACACTAAACTAAGCAATTACCAAGTGACTATTGGATGCATCTTTAAATATGGGAAGCAGGCAGAGGGGTGGGTAAATGGAAAGCCTACCTCTTCTTCTGACACAATTGACTAAGATTCAAAAGGAACTTGAAACTAAATGAGATACAAATATTGACACTTTTCATGGAAATACTTACTTCAAAGTGATATGGTATGACACTTTCTTCACACAGATGGAATTATCTTCATTCTAGCCTCACGAAGTCAAACTGGACACAAAAACTGTGGTTTCTGTCTAAACTACCTCAAAAGGTGATTAGAGTTCTGTCATTGCAGATATTTAAACCTAAGTTGAATGACCAGCTTATAGCAAGTTGGGAGACACTGGCCCTTTGGTTGGATAAAATGCTTTCAAGATCCCTCCCAGTCTATAGCTCTAAGGGTGTAGCTTATAATAATATGTTCCTGCAGAGAATCATCAAGCTATAACTAGGAGTACCTATTTCTCTTAGAGATGATTAAGACAGCGTCAAATAGATTATTTTTTTTCTTTCCCAAAATGGATTAGTAATATTATGAACTGAATACTTATGTCCTCCCAAAATTCATAGGTTTAAATTCTACTTACCCCCTCCCCACATGTGATCATGTGATGGTTAGGAAGTAGGGCCTTTGGAAAGCAATTAGAACATGAGGGTGGAGACCTCATGAATGAGATTAGTGATCTTAAAAGAAGTGACCCAAGAGAGATGATCTTTCTCCCTCTTTGCTATGTGAGAATACAAGGAGAAGACAGTCATCTATAAACCGGGAAGAGGGCCTTTACCAAGACTCCAACCATGCTGGCGCCCTGATCTTAAACTCTCAGCTTCCAGTAATAAATGTTTGCTGTTTAAGCCACTTAATCTATGGTATTCTGCTATGGCAGACAAAATTAATGCAAGTGGCTTTCACAATGTGGACACTAAGAATTCAAAAGACATTCATAGAGTGAATTTACCCACATATATTAACAGGGAAAAATTATATATGTTTCTCATATTATGCAGAAAATCTCAACAATGCCTTACTGTAAAAGTCTGAAAAAAGCTTCATTTGCTTCCACAAATTATAGAATTGAGCAGTGTTCTCAATTCATGCACTGAAAATATAGAATTTTATAATAATATATCACATAGCCACATATACACACATGTATTTTTAAAGGTGAAGTAACTATCATCATCTATGATGATCTCACAAACTTTTGAAATTTATTTCTTTAATATTTATAAATTTTCAATGTGAAAATTTTCTTTTAAAAATATCTGTTAGAAGGAATAACTTAGTTTGACAGCATGTCTAGTCCCTCAAGCATTTCCTTTTTCTATGAACTTTTTCTATCCTAATGTTAAAAGACTTCACAATTCACACACTCTGCCCATGAGTTGACAAGGAAAACAAGTTCAATGTTATGTGTACATGCATGTTTTAACTGTAGAACAGTATTTCTCTCCATCCTAAAGTATACAGCATGAGTGGGAGGAATTAATAACTCATCTCAAACAAATCAGTGTTGCCATCATTTTTTCATATTTTGTGTTCAGACTCTATAAACATCCTCATTACCTACTTGAGAGTGATTAAGTCTCCCTAGTTTATCAATCTCCCACAATGTTCCTCATGTCTTCAAATCATGTCTTCAGAATCATATCTTCAAATTCAGTCCCAGAGTATTTATTTCTCAATTACTAGATAGCCTTTATCATCCTGTCATGTTAGTTTATTTAATTACATAATAAGGTTTAAAAACATAGAATGTGTGTATTTGACACTTTTAAAAACTACTTAAGCTCTTGTGTTATCCATATAAGTACTAGTAAAAGTTGATTTCTACCAATTTTCTTCACTGATGGGTGGATTATATCACCAAAAAAAATCCCACAAAATCCTGGAACTAAGAGTTAGAAGACCAGCATAATGGTGCTAGTTATTTAACTTCTTTAATCCTCAGTCTCACAACTAACGAATATGAGCCAGGAGCCATAGCTTGTATTATATACTTACAGACCTAACTTATTTTTTTCCCTCTTGGATTTGTCGAATAATTTCACTCATGCTCTTCTAGATACTTAGGAAGTTCCTAGCTCATCAATATCACACAGTAGAGGGAGGATGAGAAATAGAAGTTCAAGAACCAGGGAGTCCTTTAGGAAAACAAGTCATCTCTTTTGGTCAGGGAAGAGGGAGCGCTTCTAGCAACAGGTCCCAACACAAGCAGTAGGGTCAGCATGGCCAGATTCAAGTTTTCCTGTACCGGGCTGCTACATTAAGCACTGTACTTTATCTGCCCTTTATAAGGCTGACTGAACACTTCTTACCAGTCTCCACTAGAAATGTCTACAGTCATACTTACTTTTCACTACATCTTAACCAAACACTCAGTTGATAACCAAGTCAACAGCTGCATACTTATAAAAATTTTAAGCCCATAGTCTCAATGTAGTCAATAATCTAGTGGCTATTTAAAGTGAGTTTTGATATATGATACATTAATCCAGGGAAAACCAAGTACAAGAGGAAATTTAACTATATACATTTACCTCAAAATGCTATAATGAGGAGCAGTGAAATATATATATGTGAAAATTCTTTGAAAACTACAAAGAACTATTTAAGTACCTAACGATCAAGACTAACTGACCCTTATTATATCCACAAACTTTAAAGTATAAAGTCATTTTCTCATGATTTCCTATAATTGGAGCTTCTTTAGACCTATTTGGAAACACACAAATTTATTTAGTGACTAGAGAACCAGTCTTTCTTACACATCATATGCAAAACGTACTTATGTCATGTATCACTAAATAGCATAATTCTCATCAAGATATGATCCTGAAGTTTTAACAAATTCCTGAAGTCATGAACTGCAAACTTAACAAGTTGCCATTGAAAACCACTTTCAAAACTATTGTTTTAAAATAATATTTAAATTTTAATAACGTTCCACATGGAGTGCATTCTTTATAAAATAGGTAGTGATTTTCCATAGGTCTGTGTTTTCCATTGAATGCATTTCAAGTGAACATAAAAATATAAGGAATGGGTTATAACATGCTTCAAGATTTGTCAGTGTTCACTTAATTCTAGAAAGTTCATAGGGTCAATTTCTTTTCCTTAATACCTATAAAACGTCACAACATATATTGGGTCATATTTGTAAGTTAAATATCTGTCTAGTCAAAAAGGTACTATTTATTGCATGACTTCTTTAATAAAGAGTCATGGAAGGGTACTGAGTTATAGCCATAGCATTTTATGAATGATTATATTATTGGGAATTGATATAGGTAACTGTCATGATTTTCCCACATATACATGCCCTATTTACTTACTTGATGTGTCAACAGATATTTAATAAGTGCCTATGCATCAAGCTAGATGCTCTATCTTCCCAGAATGTATAGCATACAAAGAAAGATGGACAGTGAACAAGGAAAGATGGGCATGGTAAGTGTTAGTAATGAGAAGCTCAGGGTGATTTTCCTCTGAGATACTCCTAGGAAACAAACACTCCCAAACTACCTCTCTCAGATTCTCTCACTCTCTGAGACTCTCTCTGGTTTGCACAAAAGTTAAGAATGAGCCAGCGCCATCTACTTTTTGTATGAACATCCAAAGATACCAAAAAGGCATCTGGAGTATATGTCAGTTAGAGTCAGGTCAAGAAAATAGACACAGAATTTCAAATAGATAATTGATTAAACAGGTATTGGAGAACTGTAACAGCAACAAGAAAACCTTGAGGTAACACGGACATGTAACTGCAGGGAGATGCTACCTCCCTGGGGATAGGGCAACAGAGAGAAGAAGTTGGGGAAATCAGATTTTAGAAGTTTGCAGAAGGAATTCTACAATACAAAGCTGGGTCCCCTCTGAGGAAAGAATGTTCTCCGCCTAGTGTAGATATCTCTGAATGGGAATTATAAGGCTGGGCTTTTAGGAATATGAGAAGAAACTTGGAAACTGGAACCATTTTCCAGTATTCCAGGTGAACAGTCATTGCTGGGGTGCTATTAATAGGAGGATCATGCAAAACAGATCAAGCAAGTTCCGTCTTCCTCTCCCAGTTTTATAGTTTCCCTGTAGCATCCACTATTAGCAGAACTTAACAGAAAAACAGCTGGCACTGGAGAGGTGAAATATGCAGGGTATTAGCCCCAGTATCACAAAGCATACTATAAAAGAGTGAGTTTGGAGCTAAGGGAGTATGAATCTGAGGGTTGGAAAAGTATCAGGTCTCCTGAAGTGCTCTTGATGCCCCAAGCTGTTCCTTCTGCATCCCTAGGGAAGACATTTCCCCCACTGTTACTATATCTGTGTTACTTCTATGTTACCCTGCTACCTTTCCTATCCTCCAATACCAGTTTAAACAATTGTCTACTTGAAATTGTCATTGTGTTTTCCCGACAAAGACAAACTTTGCTTGATCTTCTCTGCTTCCCCAAACTTTACAAATCCTAAAGGAATTAACACTCAGTTCCTATGACTTATACTGACCTGCCTGATTTTAAAAGTTCCCTTTGCCCAGTCTTGATCCTGCCCAGTTTTCCTAATCATTGCCTAATGCAAACTTCCTTGTCTCTAACTATTCTGACTAGTTAATCGAATCTAGATTTACATCTCGTGTTTCCATCAAAAGGCATATTACTTCTAGTTTGATGGATTTTATTTCCTATCAAGGTCTCATTTCAGCCTAGTGGCCTGTCTCATGGAAGCTTCCCAAGACATTCATCAGAGAATTGCTGTGTAGCCCTTCCTAGCTAGCCCTTTATTATGCTGTTTGAAAGTTTGCGAGTGGGTATATCCTTGCACAGTGGAAGGAGAACTTAAGAGGAAATAATTAACAGATATATAAATATATAACCTCATTGTTAATTTGCTCATTTGTTTACATGAATTAGCCCATTTAATTTTTAAAATAACCCTGAGAATTAGGTAGTGTTCCTACTTCAGAGAGGAGATTTAGCAAAATAAAGAAATTTACTCAAAGCAGATACAAATCCAGTTCTACCTGATTATAAAACCCCTGTACCTGCTGACTTAATGTTTTTTATTGGAATACCAAGGTTATAGACTCCTGCTTTCCTGAAAACTTACTAGAAGCATTACCCAACTTAGGTGAAGATGAAATATTGTTCCCTTATCTTAAAATGACTGCACCTTTCATATATGATGATTAGGTATTTAATAGCAATTCAATTAAACAAGGATTTATTGAGCCCTGTTCATGTAGCAGGCATGTGGTAATAATAACTAACATTAATTGAGGGCGTATTGTATGTTGGGCATGGTTTCAAGAACTTATATGCCTCATTTAATTATCAGAACAACTCTATGAGATAGATGTCATTATTAACCACTCCATCTTACAAATGATGCAACTGAGGCCCAGAGAGGCTAAGTGATAAGGCTAAGATCTCACAGCTGAGAACTGGCAGAGCCAAGAGGAGAACCTAGGCAGCATGACTCTAAGCTTATGGTTTCAACCTTTGTGCTTTATGTCCTCTTGTATAAGATGCTAAAGAGGCAAAAATGAATAAGACATAGACAAGGAGATCAGGGTCTAAGTGAAACATATCTAGAAGCATAAGTAATGTGACAAGCACCCTTGCAAAGGAATATACATTATTTAAAAAGTAACAATGTTTTAGAGAATCAGAGACAATAGCTTTTGAGCTGGTTCCTAAGGAGATGAAAGTATGGATTTCAGAGTTTTTGAAAGCAGAATCATCAAGTCCTGGTGATGGGCACAGAAGTCAAGTAGATGTCCAGGATGGCTCTGTGGAGAACAGATCTAAGAAGGCAGATCCAGAGATACGTTTCAGATAATTTGATTTTGAGTGAGTGATAAGAATTTGGTAGCCCCCCCAAAAGAAGGCCTAGATTTGAAGATAAAGGTGATGACTATATAATTTTGATATTTCCATGACAGAGGTAAAAGGTGTCCATGGACATGATGAGTTGTCCTAGGAAGACACAAGATTATTCTGACTTTTTCTTGTGGGCATATACCCACTATGGTACACAGGATAGCTGAGATTAAAAGGCATAAACAAAAAGGAGAAGGCAGCCCCTGCCACTAACAATTGGTGGCCTGGTACTACCAAATGAGCCTCGATGTTGTTATGAGTTGACCTGGTACCAACAGCCAAGCCTTGTTTTTTTTCTCCTGTTGAGCGTAAAGGATTTCACAGGACATCGATATCAGAAAACGTCCATTCTGTGATCATGACAGAACTGGACAATAAGAAGATTACTATGTAATTGTGTCTGAAAACAACTAAAACATGAACATTTTCCAAACTATAGTAATGGCCAGTCATCCTGCTATCCTAGCTAATATGAATGACTAATACTTTTTCTTTTTCTTTTTTTCCTTCCGACTATAGCTTTAGTGGTCCTCTAGTCTGCCCTGCTGCTAAATAAGAATTATGCAGATGCCTAGTCATAGAATCATACCCCACTACTGACAGTAGTACCCAATCCAGAGCAAATCCTCACTTGGAACCATCCAAGATCACACAACTAAATACTGAATCTCATGAATCCTTTCTAACAACCTCTTGCTGAGTTACCCCACAGCTCCTCGTGTTTATGTTCTGCCTCACTGCAAGGTGTATTAATCACAACTGGAAAATAGATAAAATAGGAACAAAAATCTAGGAATTCTTTTTTCTCTAAATGACCTCCTGCAAGGATTACCAGTTTGGCTTTAAGTAAGAAATTAAATTATTGAACACGTTGAGATGTTACTCTTTTTGACTTGATTTAAAATAGTCAATGTGCACTTATTAACCAAACAGCCTATTTATTGGCAGAGTATTTATTTGGACGATTATTTCACCATGAGAGGGAATTCAGGATAGTGGAAGCAGTAGAAAATCTTATTGTAAATTTGACACAATTTCTCAAAATGTTTAAATTAATAAATCAAATTGATCTTTAGTCATTACTGATTTTAAACACTCAAATCGTAACTAAATTTTTTAAAATAATAAATATCTAATAGATCTTTACACAATAGAGTTATAATTTTGTTGTCATGGAAGTGAAATAAAATTCACTACAATGAGCATGCCTGATTTTTAATCTGCTCTAATACATTCAAATTTCCATCATTATATGTGAAAAAGAATATTTACACTAGAAATCTAGTAGCCATGAATCCTGCATCTTTCAGTAAAGATTTAGAAAAATGCCTTATTCTTCATTGTTTCTTGACATGATATAATGTAATCAAATGTGACTGATGCAATCTGACAAATCCAGTCACAATATGAAATGTCACAGGAAAACACATAAAAGCTACTATCTTTATCCACAGTGAAGAGAAACAAAACTTATTATGAAATATAAAAACAAAGCCCTTGGAAATGAGCAAATAATACACCTGCACAGAGTTTGCTCAAATATCTTATACTTAGTTTTTTTGAGATGTAGTCTATCATGGATATTCTATGAATTTTAGATATTATTTTTCCCACTGGAGAGCACAATATGGGCCCCTTTCAGTTTTTAAGGCTGTTTAAACACAATGAGAACCAGTGCTTTCCAAAGGAACCTCTCTTCTGTGATGTTCATGACTCGAAGCTTGTGGTTTCTCATAGGTTCCAAGGTAATTCTAAATGGACTACACTTCAGCTAAGCTGTTTTTCTCAGACTGTACCCTGCCTCTGAACTGTACTAAAATAACCTTGCATTATCCTAATTAGGATTATTCACAATACACACATATTGCAAAGGGCCATTTTCATTTTCAATTAGTTGAAAAGGATTAGTTGCAGTCATACTCATGTGGTCGTGAATGCTATTATTATTAAACTCAATATTTTTTATTGCTGTTAAAATTATACTCCTTACAAATATAACTTAGCTAATGGAGTAAAAAGATGGTCTCTTCCTGACAAATCACTCTCTTTTAAAGAAAATTGTGAAGGTAACAATACATAAACGGAAGAAAATATATGTATGGCAAAGAGGCTGTTTAATCACAAGCAATGGCAAACCTAAAATTAGTTCCAATTAAAAGAGAAATGCATGAAAACCAATCTGAACATTGCAGATAAAGGGTGGCATGAAGGAGAGATTATTAAGCAGTAGCATATAACAGGACCCCAGGTGCAGCACTTCCTCATTATACCTACTCTTGAGCAGCAATGTCCTGCATGTACAGTAAACTAAAAAAGAAAAAAAAAAAAGAGAGAAAGAGAAAGAAAAAAATACTCCAAGAAATAGTTTTACACGGTGGCTACACTTGAGATGAACAAGTACATGCTTTTTGGAAGAAAGACCATAACAACTTGGTTTTTACTTCCAAAATACAGTGGCATGTTAATTGCTTGATCAGCCAATTGAAACTAAATGTAATTAAGACTAGTGTGGGGTTAATTTGATCCATAATTATGTTATATAAAGTAAATGAAAATTGTTTCTTTCCTAAATTGCAATTCATTAAAATTACAGATATTAAAATAAGATACTATAAAATTACATGAAGCATGTACACATTAATAGCCATTAGTAATAGCTTGATATTTCTATCTAAGCAACAGTTTATTAAAATGCCAAAAGGTGATATTTGACCACTCACATGACTGACTTTTTTACTCTGGTTCTCTGCACTTCTAAGAAATATCTTATTTCTTTTAACTAGTGAAGCAAAGTGTTCTAGTCTTAATAGTTTGTCATTTTCTAGATATTTGTCATCTGCTAAAAAATTACAGATCAATCCCCATTGATTCTTTATTAAAATACAATCACAGATATTTAATATTCAAAATGGCAAATAAGAATGTACATTTGATATGATGTCCGATGCATATGATGTAAGTATCCGGAAGATTTTTGTTTTCTTTTTTTTTTTTCTGTAGCTTAACTGAATAATAATGTTTTATTTGAAGACCAGTTTTAATTCCTCAGCAGTATTGAAGAATTTTGTGTTCTGAGTAGTAATTTGAAAGTTACAACAGATAGAAAGGTGGACATGTTCTAAGGACTTTAAAATTATAGACACATCTATTTACATAGTATTTTGGTTTTAAGCTCATAAAAAAGAATTGGACATAAAAAATTGAAAGAAAAAGGAAAAGGAAGTAACACTAAGTGCTCTTTTAAGCACAGTGCTATGCACTATAAATTACTTTTAATCTCTTTATGAAGCTGGTGTTATTTACCGTCTCCCTTTTACAGATGAGAGTACTGAGGCTCAGAGAGATTAAAGAACTTGCCTGAAATCATGACTTGTACCATTGACTGTGAGGTGGGGGAGGGGTTCCTTTCTAGTAGACATGGTGTCAAAAAATAGAGAAAACAATTAGTTTGCATTGAAACAACATAGTATTTTAGTTCCTACTTTATTTTCTTATTCACTGAAGATTTTTTCTATGAAAATAAAAATTAGAATGTCACAGCATATAATCTTTGTGCCTATTCATGTGACATTAAATACAAGTTGGCCAAATAATCCTATCACCCTGAGCCCCCAAAATTATCTACAGGACCTTCTTAGTAGTGGAGAAAGAAACACAGATGGCAAGTGGAAACTATCATTTGAAATAATAATAAATGCCTTACCCGAAATTCCACTCAGAACACATAAAAAAGGACCGTGTTATGGGGTAAGAGCAGAAAGTATTGATTGATTATTATACTGTTAAATGGGAAGGAAAAGAATGATGGCCAGAGAAAGGAGTATGAAAGAGTAGAAGGTGCTTCCAGATTCTGCTGAAGAGGACTGGCCTTCCCATTTGTGGTAACGCTTTTTATTTTTATTTATTTGGGATTAAGGAAAAAAGTGATGACTTGAAGATTTGAAGCAATTTTAAAGGAAAATATCAATAATAGGATTTGGGTACAGCATACATAGTAGCAGTTTTTCAGTTAGAGACCAGAGATATTAAAACCAAACCCAACTGAAACTTTGATGTACCACAATACATTTATTTGTTGCTATGAAGCAAAGTATCTGCATACCCTTGAGAATTTGATATACTTTCTTGTTTGCATAACAAACTGTCAATATTTACTATTCCTAGTAGTATGCAAACATTAACAATTATTTCTCAATAATTGACTTACTACACAAATAAGGAAAACCATTCTTAAATTTTTTGGAAATAGCCTGTATTTTTCTTTAAGTTAAAGTCATGTTTCACATACAGACACACACACACAATTGTACTTAACAGTCCTTAACAGTTGCCAGAACACATTATTTACAGTAAGCATGTATGCTTAACAAACCAAATATTTAATATTTCATGCATGAAAAATGGGCAGACATCACAGTCATTAGTATTCCAGGTGAGGCAGAACATGCAAATTTACTCAGCTATTAAAGAATGAGTCATATGCTATTTAATATAACAAAATAGTTTATGTATATTAGAGTAAACAGTGAAATCACAATAGGAAAAAAATGGATTTGGTTCAGATGTTGAGCTGCTATGTAAACCAATTATCTATCCGGAGGGAAACAGCTCTGTCTACAACTACTTAGGCTCTAGGGCCTATTACAAACCCTGGAGTGGGCTGTTGTTTCTATTCTCAAGGGAATTTACCACGTCACACTAGAAATAGCTGACAATAATTAGAAAGCTTGCTTCTGCCAGTATTGCACACATTTTTAATACCTTCCTAAGTATTATGGGAGATAATACACAAGGTCTTTAGAATTCTAGTCATGCCACCACAAGCCATGGAAAGGACAACTAGACAATAGCCCTAAACTGGACTGTGACAGGCTAATTATTGTGGCTTCATTATAAAACCTCTTTTTACATAGGTCACCTGGGAAGTGTAATTAAAAATGCATTATTGGGGTATTTTTTTATTGAAGCAATTAAATTAAAAAGCCAAAAAAAATAATTATATGAGGAGCAAATAATAATGTTGGTCAACAGCGTTTATCTAAGAAAGAGAGAACACGTTAGTGGTTCATTAGCAGTAAATGTGTTAACAGGAATCTGTTTGAAAAATGAGCCATAGAATGGCTTTTAAATACGCAGATTAAAGGATTTATAATGTCAAGTTTAACACAGAAATTATAGATAGTATTACATAACTATGAGTAATAGCACCTTTAATCTGACTTAGTAAAATGATTTACATCATACTTTGTGCTGTTTCAATTGTATGAGTATTACACGTGCTATATCTCAGATAGATAATTTGCCTTATATTTTTTATATACTTATGGATCTATTCTTCGTGCTTTCTAATTATGTGGTACATCTAAATAATTAGATGTTAAAATATGTATCTTCCAGGGCAAAATGTTTGTCTTGGATATTCATTCTATGTAGGAGTACCAGAACATGACACCATTTATTTAGGAAAAATTTTACAATACTGTAAATAGATCATATCAAATTATGCTTCCCTCGTCTCAAAATTCTCCTTATATTTCCTTCCATCATCATCATCATCACCATCACCACAACTATGATGATCATAATCACTAATAATTAATGAATGCTTACTACTTTCAAAGACCTAAACATTGACTATTAAACTTTAACTCTTAATTTTCCAAATAACCTTAAGAGTTTAATATGTTATTCCATTTTAAAAATGAGGCTAATCAAGTGAAATATAAGCAATCTATATATCTATAAAGTGCAAACTCTTCTTGAATAGACTAGCCTAAGATAGCAATAATTTTTTTCTTCCACCCTACTGGAAATCTCCCATACTTTAAGCCTGCTTACTTTTACTATTTTTCAGACATATAAAAGAGATAGACAACTACTAAGTAAGAATTTTACATGCTATCCTTTTGTTTACTTTGGAGAAGAAAATCAAATTCAGAGAGATAGAGGAACATTAATTATGGAAAGCTGTGAATGACAGTATGAATAAATAAGTAAATGAATGAATAAAAAACATAAAATTTAAAAACATAAGTTTGTTGTTATATATGGAACTCTTTATTCAAGAAAAATATTTTCATGGTTGCCAGAAAAAGTGTTCTATTTATGTTCTGTCTTAAGATTGAGTGTTGGTCATGAACTATTTATTACCAAGTGATTCTAAATTATATCTAGACATATTATAATGAACTTAATTAATAGTTTTAGTATTGTTCTGATGTATTAAAATTTTTATGAGAATATTTTTTCATGTCAGTAGTTACCACTCTTGAATATCTACTGTAAACCAGGCCTTGTGCTAAAGGCTTTACATGCGTTATCTCTAAGCATCCACACATCACTGAATTAAATTATTCTTGTTTTAGAGATGAGAAACTTGTAGTTCAGGAGGTCAAGTGACATTTCCGAGGTCATGTGGTTGATAAATTGAGAAGCTCAGATATGAGCCCAGTCTATTCAACTCCAAATGCATGTATTTTCCAGTGTTCTACTTTCATTAGGAAAGAATTATAGAAGACATTAACATAATTTTGGATTCTTTTTATTTTTTGCATATTGTAAATCTTCCTTAACCCAAAGTTCAAATTTAAATTCATTCAAAATTTATAAAGTCAAATAACCAAAATGGTTTTCTGAATACCATAGATTGATAATTGAGACTTATCAGGAGAACTGTAACATTATCAGACTTTGCGCTCCTGAAGAAAAAAAAATAGATGATTAAGAATTGCTATGAATTCAACGTTAAGCATAGTATACTTATTTAAAAATTGGATATCTAAAATCTATGAGTGATATGTGTATGTTGCCTTGGCTATTAATGTGAATCAGTACTCCATGTCCTCAATATTAAATACATGGAAAAATACTGATTTATTATTTGTAAAATATGACATCATAAAAGCCTAACTTTTACTGTGAGTACTTATTTAAAGAGCATGTTTTTATATCATATTAGGTTTTTATCATATTCATGTATTAATTGTACATTTATTATTACAGTGGCTGCACTAAACTTTACAAAACCAATTGCATATATTGTTTATCAGAACATTACATACTAATTGAGCAAAAAAGGAAACTACCATTCAGCAGAGAGGTCTTCTTTAGAGTTATTCCCTGGAAACTTCAAACTAATATCTATGTCTTGAAGTAAGATAATCTATAGAATAGAGCAGGGTCAAGGATTAGAGAGTAAATAGAGTAATGTCAGATTTTTGAAACATATGGCAATAAATTATGAGATTATTATGAAGGAGAATTAAAAAGTGTGTTCCCCTTAAGGTAAAAAGCTAATATTTTAAGAAATTGGGTAATTGAATGAACATTAAATCATTATATTCTCTAAATATTTATCTAGCTTCTGTTTATTGCACTGTTCTAGCCTCCTCTAATCCAACTGGAAAAAAAATATATCATTTCTATAGAGAGTCACAGATGGTATAAATGTTCAAAGAAAATAGCCAATGAATTATAGAAACTTCAAAATTAATTGTAGAAGATTAGATCTGGATCTTCAGGGATTTATGCCAAAACTTGAAAGAAACAAGCTTGAAACACAGAAAAGTCAAGGTGATTTGTTTATAGCATCTATTGCCCCACTCATAAGTCACCAGTGTTTGGTCTTATGCTAACCCTAACCCTAACCCTAACCCTAACCCTAACCCTAACCCTAACCCTAACCCTAACCCTAACCCTAACCCTAACCCTAACCCTAACCCTCTTTTCCTGGGACTGAAATGCTCTTCCTCACTCAAACTCTGCTAGGTGAACCAGATACAAGTCACTGGGTATGTCTGTTAGCATAGGGGGATGAGTTGGGGAGTTGGGGAGTTGTGGGAGATGAGGTTTGTTAAAAAGTCACACAAGGTGTAATATTAGCATGTGTGTTTGTGATCTTTTTTCTTTCAGAAATGATAAGTATTTGAGATGATGGACATGTTTATTAGCTTGATTTTATCATTCCACAATGTATACACATACCAAAACATTACATTGTACCCACAATGTATACAATTTTTATTAAAAAGCTGTACAGATCTAATTCAATTTTTATTAAAAAGCTGTACAGAACTAATTTTATTCTATAATAAAAGGGAAATCATGAAAATATTGTTGAGTATGGCAAGGCTAAGATCAGATTTAAACTTTTTTAAAAGATACCTAAAATTACCAAAGATATATAATTTGAGAAAAGTTAGATTAGTAGCAAAGAGAGAAGCTAAAAACTGTGCTCAAGTCCATGAGAAAAATGTGAGATCTATGGAAATGACAATTGTGGGGATGATTTGAGGAAATATTGGAGAACTATTATGATATATTAAATACAGGCGGTGAGGAAGAGAACAGGATCAAGGGAGACTGCCTGGGTTTCTGATATGAGTTACCCAGTGTATCTAATTGTTCTTCACTTGGATAGAGAATGCAGGAAATGGGACAGTCTTGACAAGGGAGGAGGAGACTGTGGACAGTGGACTTCTTTGAGATTTGTAAAGTTTTAGGTATCTCTTGAACATTTAAGTGTTCTAGACCAACACCTCTTAAACTTGAATGTGCATATGAATCACTTGGGGATCTTATTAAAAGGTTCTGATGCTGATTTAGAAGCTCTGAAGTGGGTCTCAAATTTTTTTATTTCTAATAAGCTCCCAGGTGATGTCAATATCATAAATTCTGCAGACAACACTTTGAAAGTGACATCTTTAACCCTAAGTGCCAACAAGATGCCTGCTGATAAGGTGAGATTTGCTTGGAAAAAAAGAAAAGAAAAAGAAAACAATGAGGAAAGAGGAAGAATTCAGGCAGGTAGAGTAGAAAGAATGAAGATGCTGCAAGAACGATGACAAGAAAGATGAGGCAAGGAGAAAAGAGATGCTGATAAGTAGCAGTGTGCCAGCACAATTAACCTTGTTGCATTTCAGTAACACCTGTACCAAAGGATGCCTCTCCCTCCATCTAGAAAATACTGTCAAGTGATTTTAAAAACTTGTTAAAGCCTGTAGGTATCAAAGAGCCAATGTGAACAAGAAGCATGAAGGCTGTTCAGAACTCAAAGTTTTTATTTTATTTACTCAATGAAATGAGTGCTATAAAAGGATATAGCCGGTGCATTCACAACAAAGTGGTCAGTTCCCCATAAGGAGTAATATTAAAACCCAAAATAGAATTTTAAAACTTGCCAGGAAAAATTAAGAAAAATTCAGAGTTCTGAACCTATTTCCCATACTAGAGGACTGTAGATTTTAGCTTAGTTTGTTTTGCATTGTTTTATTCTAAACATTAGGCTAGATTCTCACAGGCTTAGTAGTTCGTAGCCCTGCCAGAAAGGTGGTAACTTATGTGACCTTGCCGGGTCCTTTCCAACCCTTGAATTATTTGGTTGCTCGCTCCTGTGTTTCTTCTTTTATCTGTCGAGGTTTAACGTCTTTTTCTATTGCATTGAACTAAACAAATACTAATCATACTGCATTTTTGTAAGTTTATAATTGTTATTCATTTTTATTCAATTACTTTTTCATCAAATTGTTCAAAAGCATTTCCAAGATAATCTAAAAGAGAAAATGACAGGAGGCCAACAGATGTGTCTCATTTTAAGAAGTGTGCACAGATCTATACAGTCCCTATCTAATAATCTAAATACAATCACAGACAAGGATATTACTAGGTTTATTGTAGAAAATGATCATTTGTCAGGAGCAAATCAATATCATGTTATTTTTAGCATTATTTTATCTAGGTTATTTTGTCCTATCAAATATTTTTTTCTGTGCCACAAGTTTAATGTTTACTAGAAAAAACATACATATATATGTATATATATATAGTAACTACACTAGAAAAGAAGTTCATACAAAAATGTAATTATGATTACTGAGACAATCTAGCAATGCCATAAATAATTATTTCCATTTTTCATTCAGATATTCCAAAGTGTTTTAATATTTCACAGTAATTAACTCATTAATCCTTACATTCTCTTTGTGGTACAGGTAAATAATCTGATTAATTTCATGTTGCTGATGTTATTTTTTTAAAAAGACCATTGTAAAATGACTTGCTACACTGTTTTGTTTGGGAGGAAAAAAAACTGACAAATCTTGATTCTTTAGTCTTTACCAAGACCTGGTGAATGAATATTTGAGAAAGTGAAATTGACTGACAGGTTTTTGTTGTTGTTGTTGTTGTTGCTTAAGTAGACCACTCTGTCAACTGTGTTTCTTTCATAACTTGTTTGTAAGCCTTCTTTCTAAGTCACCCCATTACCAAGCTTTTATCTTTGGGCATTCTCCCCAGTTGAACATTCTCCCTTAGTGTTGTCACAAATTGAATGTTTCCTTCAAGCATATTAATCTTATTACGTAATGTCAAATTTTCTTCCATACTGGCTAATTTTCATTTAAAGTTAAGTTGTTTGTTCTGCCCAGAGGACACTAAATTGAATACCACCAATTCTGTTTCCTTTCTGGCTTGTGTGTGTGTGTGTGTGTGTGTGTGTGTGTGTGTGTGTGTGTGTGTGAAAATCATTTTGGTTAAATTTGAGAAGGAATTGTCTATCCCAAACCATTTGTCTATAAAATAGTTCTCTAGAGCATGACCCGTTAGCAGTGCCAATAACATTTTTTAAGTTGTGATAATTTATTATTCATATGTAAAATTCATTCTTTACTTTTCCCTCATTTTGAAAAATGTAGTAACTGGGGAAGAATATCAGTAAATTTAACTTTCAGCCAAATAAGACTTTTTAATTTTTTCTGTTGAATAATCAGGGCAAGCCATTCTAAAGTATTAGCTATCAAGTGTGGTGATTAATTATACCTAATAATTTAATTATAAAGATAAAGAAACTTTGAAATTAGTGAAAATATAGAAGAGAAATTTTGTGTGAATATATATAAGAAAACTGAATTCAATTAAGAAAGAAAAAACAAACACAAGGCATGATTTTTAAAAAAGCAATACTAATATGACATTTCAAATTATCATGGAGTGGAATACTGGAAAGGCCAATTTGAAATATTTTCTTCTCCCTCTCTAAGACACAGGGAACAGAAAATTATCAGAAGGGAGAATCTGGTTACTTCTGTTGGAGGGTGGGTAAGATGAGAGAGAGATTGGAGTAAGTTCCTATTATTCCATTATGTAAGTAACACATAAGTTTAAAGTTATTTAGATCAGGCTTCATCAGATGTTGTAACAATTACTCCAGCTATCAGAAGTCATGTCTACTCTGAATTAGATTGTTTAGAGAGACCAGACTCCAATCAATCATGTATTTTTCTACAATTCTCGCTAATAAGTAATCAGCTATATACTAATCTATGAATGATCTGCATAAGTATGGTTGCTCATGGATGCCAAATGGCAATTCATTTCTTGCCTATACTATTACTACTATGAAGTTTAATTTTATGTATAAACTTGGCTAGGGTAAATGTCTAGTTATTTGGTCAAACAATAGTCTAGATGTTACTGTGAAGGTTTTTTTTTTTTTTAGATGTGAGTAACATTTACATAAGTAGACTTTAAAGCAAATTACCCTCCATAATGTGGGCATGCCTCATTCAATCAGTGGAAGACTTTAAGAGCAAAAAAAAAGTCTCCAGCTTGCTACTTTGTGGAATTAAACACTGCAACATCAGCTCTTAATTGAGTCTCCAATTTATTGGTGTGCCCTGTGGATTTTGGACTAACCAGTTGCTACAATCGTATGAGCTAATTTTTAAAAATCAGCCTCTCAGCCAGGCTCGGTGGCTCAGCCTGTAATCCCACGCCTTGGGAGGCTGAGGTGAGTGGATTGCCTGAGCCCGCGGGTTCGAGACCCGCCTGGGCAGGCGAAACCTCATCTCTACAATAAATCAAAAAATTAGCCGGGCGTGGTAGCGCACGCCTGTAATTCCGGCTACTCGGAAGGCTGAGGCGGCAGGATAGCCGGAGCCCAGCAGGTCGAGGCTGCGGTGGCCGGAAGCGGCCACTGCACTCCAGTCTGGGCTATGGAGTGAGACGCCAAATCAAAAAAAAAAAAAAAAAAAAAAAAAATCAGCCTCTCTCTCTCTCTCTCTCTCTCTCTCTGTCTGTCTGTCTGTCTCTCTCTCTCTCCCTCTCTCTCAACATCCTCCAGGACTAAGTCCTTATCTACTAATGCCCAAATTACCTACATATCTTTTTCTTCCTTTTACTAAAACACATATATCAACAGGTTATTCTAATACTGACATGTATCTAGAAATTCTATAGTGTCAAACTAAAATAAAGTCCTACCTGCCCAGTGCCTAGTACCGAAAACTCTTCACAATTAGATCTACTCACTTCATCATCGCCTAAATTCTCAGCATTAATCCTGCATTCTAGTTAGGCAAAATTTTTTCTCTTGTTTTTCTTTCCTCCTTTTTCTCTATAATGATCTTAGTCTGCTCTTCTGCTTACCTTAGACCTACCTGTTATTTAAAACCTAGCCCATGTTTCATATCTGCCTAAGAATACTCAAACTATCCTAGTTCCCAATATGATCCCCTTATTGGCATGCTATAGCATGTCATAGATGATCACAATCTCATGAAGTCGCAAATTTTAAAGAATATTAGAAATCATTCATTTCAGTCATTGTCAAAGACGTAAAATACCTTTACAAGAATCTCAGCAGTGGTCTTTCACTCCCTCCTCTGTATCTCCAGTGATGAAGAATTCACTACCTCTTGCCCATTCTATTTTATGAACAGCTCTAAATACAAGAAAAGTCTTTCCATAAACCATATTTCTATATTGAGAGACATATCTAGGAAGTAAAATATTTTTATGAGACAAAATTTACAATACAGTCAATATATAAGCCACCATAGTATATAAAAATTATTATCCCAGCATAAACAGTAAATTTTGTCCAAAACCTATTCATTGAAACAACTTATATCATGAGGAGTTTTTCTCATTTTTGGAGTTTTAACATTATTTCACAACTTCTAACTATACTGTAGTTTGGCTACAATGATATGTTCATCTGGACAGATTTTTTATAAAATTAATCACATGCTGCTTTCCATCTGTCCTTGTCTTCATTGTCTTCCAAACTAGATTAAATCTCCTCCAGGTCAGACATTGTCTTAGAGCCCTCCTTTCTCCCTCTGCACCTAGGCTGGTACAAGCAACATCAGTTGCTCTCAAATAATTACGAATTAAATTTAGAAACATGATGTGTGAGCAAAATGTGCACAGCAGAAAATATACTTAAAATTTTTGTAGAGTCCAATTTTAAAATTAAACATAGATAAAATATTACTTTTTTTCTTTATTCTCCTTGCAAATATATACATATCAGTAAAAGTGTATAATTCTTTATTCAAGAAAAGTATGCCAGTCTTTTCTTCTTAACTGAAAATGTTTTTGGATGAAATTGACAAATGTAGGCAAAAATATTGTTCTGAATCTTAAAATAAAATGATATAACAAGAATATTTATCAATCTACTTTCAAATTAAGGGCAAGCTGGAAGTAAATTCTTGGTCCTACCTCTAAGCTTAAAGAAGAGCAGTTCCTGTGTGGTAACCTCTTGATTCTACCCTCTGCTTTACTGTACTTTTTTTTTTTTTTGTCTTTATTTCTTTTTTGTCTGTTTAATTGTTTTTTTTATTTTAAAGATGTGGGGTACAATTCAGGTTAGGTATACAAATGTTCATAATGCAGGTACCCTTGTTGATGAGGTGTGCCCCTCCCTTCCCTAGAAGTTTCCCTCAACTGCCAATCCCTTACTCCCTCCCCTGGCAGTTTCCCGCTACTGCCAATCCCTTTCTTATAGTATCATGATAATTGTTCAAGGTCTGCTTATGAGTAAGAACATATGGTACCCTGTTCTTTGTTTCTGTGATAGATCACTGAGTATGATAGACCCTAAATCCATCCAAGTTGCTGCAAAGTTCATATGTTTGTCCTTCTTTATGGCTGCATAATGTTTCATTATGTATATGTACCACATTTTATTTATCCAGTCCAGTTTCGATGGGCAGTATGGTTGATTCCATGTTATTGCTATTGTGAATAGAGCTGCAACAAACATGCATGTGCAGGTACCTTTATTGTAGAATGACTTGAGTTCCTCCAGGTATATTCCCAACAGGTGGATTACTGGATCACATGGAAGATCAATTTCTAGTTCTTTCAGAAATTGCCACCACACTGTCTTCCAAAGAGGTTGCACTAGTTTGCATTCCCACCTGCAGTATAAAGCATTCCTTTTTCTCTACATCCTTGCCAGCATCTGTTTTTGCTTGTTTTATTAATGATGGCCATTCTTACTGGGGTTAGGTGGTATCTCAGTGTTGGTTTTTATTTACATTTCTCTGATGATGAGTGAGGCTGAGCACTTTTTCATGTGTCTGTTGGCTGCTCGTATATCTTCTTTTGAGAAGTGTCTACCCATGTCTTTTGCCCACTTTTTAATGGGGCTTTTTTTTTTTTTTTTTTCCTTTTGGCATGTTTGAGTTCCTTGTAGATCCTAGATGTTAGACCTTTGTGAGATATATAGCTGGAAAATATTTTTTCCCATTCTGTGGGCTGTCTCCCTGCTCTCTTGATGGTTTCTTCTACTTTGCAGAAGCTTGTCAGTTTGACAAGGTCCCACTTGTCTATCTTATCTCTTATCGTATGGACACGGGGTTTTGATCAGGAATTGTTTGCCAGTTCCAATTTCCATAAGGGTGTCTCCTGCATTTTCTAAGACTCTTATTGTTTGAGGTTTTACATATAGAGTTGATTTTTATGTAGGGCGATAGGTAGGGGTCCTGTTTCAATCCTCTGCATGTGATCAGTCAGTTTTCCCAGCACCATTTACTGAATAGGTTCTCCTCTCTCTAGTGGTTGTTGTTGGAGGCTTCGTAAAAGATGACTTGGTTGAGACTTTGCTTCTAGAATCTCTATCCTGTTCCATTGGTCTGTATGCCTGTTCTTGTACCAATGCCAGGCTGTTTTGATTACTGTAGCCTTATAGTAAAATTTGAAGTCTGGAAGTATGATATCTCCTGCTTTGTTTCTTTTGGTAAGGATCGTTTTAGCTATTTGTGGTCATTTATGTTTTCATATGAATTTCTGTATTGTCACTTCCAGGTCTGAGAAGAATGATGTTGGTAATTTGATGGGTATTTCATTGAATCTGTATATTGCCTTTGGTAGGATAGACATCTTAACACTGTTGATTCTTCCTATCCATGAGCATGGAATATTTTTCCATTTGTTTGTGTCTTCTTGGATTTCTTTGAGCAGTGTTTTGTAGTTCTCGTTGCAAAGGTCTTTCACTTCTCTGGTTAGGAAGGTGCTGAGGTATTTCATTTGTGTGTGTGTGTGTGTGTGTGTGTGTGTCTATTGTGAATGGGATTGTGCTTTGTATTTGGATCTCCACCTGCTTGCTGTTGGTGTATAAGATTGCAACTGCCTTTTGCACATTTATTTTGTAGCCTGAGACTTTGCCAAAGTCCTTTATCAGTGCAAGCAGGTTTTTAACAGATTCTTTTAAATTTTTGAGGAATAGGATCATATCGTCAGCAAACAGAAATAACTTCCTCTTTCCTTATTTGGATACCCCTGATTTCCTTCCCTTGTCTAATTACTCTAACTAGGACTTCCAACACAATGTTGAACAAGAGGGGTGAGAGTGAGCAACCTTGTCTTCTTCCAGTTTTTAAGGGAAATGTTTCCAGTTCTGTCCACTTAGTAATATGCTAGCTGTGGGTTTATTGCAGATGGTGCTTGCTATTTTTGAGGTATGTTCCTTCTACTCCTAGGTGTTTGAGGGTTTTTATCAAGAAGGGATGCTAGATTTTATCAAAAGCTTTTTCTGCATGTAATAATAAAATCATGTGGTTCTTCTTCTTAACATCTGTGATACATTAAATTACATTTATGGTCTTACAGATGTTGAACCAGCCCTGCATCCTGGGGGTGAAACTTACTTGGTCATGGTGGATAATTTTTGACATGTGTATTTAGATCTGATTTGCTAAAATTTTGTTGAGGATTTTTGCATCTATGTTCATAAGGGATACTGGCCTGTAGTTCTCTTATTTTGCTGAATCTTTACCTGGTTTGGGTATCAGTGTGATTATAGCTTCGTATAATGATTTTGGGAGAATTCAATCTTTCTCAATTACTTGAATACTTTCAATAGGATTGGTATCAGCTCCTCTTTGCACGTTTTATAGAATTCTGCTAGAAAGGTATTGGTTCAGAGCTCTTTTTTGTAGGTAGTTTTTTTAATGGCAGAGTCAATTTCCTGGGTTTTTATTGGTCTATTTAGTGTTACAATGTCTTCTTGTTTCAATCTAGGGAGGTTGTGTGATGTGAGAAATTTCTCCATTTCATTTAGGTTATCAAGTTTGTTTCTATACAGATGTGCATAGTAACCTCTGATATCTTTTGTATTCTTTGGTTCAGTTGTGATTTGATCTTTTATATTTCTGAATTTGTTTATTTGGGCTTTTCTTTTTTTTTCTTTCTTCTATGCTTAATATCTTTTTAAGTGTCTCCTGTAGAGCTGGTCTGGAAACTGCATAATCTAGGAATTGGATGTATGGGAAGGATTTTAATTCTCCATCACTGATGAAGCTGAACTTGGCTGGGTAGGACATTCTTGGTTGAAATTGTTTATCTTTTTGGACTTTGAATATTGGACTCCACTTCCTTCTTGCTTGTCGTGTTTCTGCCAATAGGTCTGCTGCTATTCTGATTGGTTTTCACTGGTAGGTAGTCTGACCTTTCTCTCTTGCTGCCTTTAGTATTTTTCCTTTTGTTCCTATTTTGTGTAGGTAAATTATTTTGTGTCTAGGGATCGGTTTTCTCATTTGATGTCTTGTGGGGGTTCTCTGTATCTCTTGTGTTTGATTGGTCACATCTCTGGTGAGATGGGGAAAGTTTTCTTGGATAACTTCCTGAAATACTTGCTCTAAGGTGTTCTCCATTTCCTTTTCTTCTTCTGGAATACCAATCAGGCAAAGGTTCAGCCTCTTGATATCGTTGCACATCTCTTGTAGACTTTGTTCTTTCTTTCTTTCTGAGTTTTTTACAGATCAAATAGCTCCATGTCCTGGTCTTCAAGTTTTGAGATTCTTTCTTTGGTTAGATTAATTCTGCTTTCCATGTTTGTCATCTTGTTATTTATTTCCAGGATGAAATTTGTTGTGGCCTAAATCACCATTACAAATTCTTTCAGTATTGCATCTTGTCTTTCTTGAGGGTTATTCACTTCTTCCATCCAGTTCCTAATCCCTGTTGTATTCTTGGGCCAGTGGTGGGTGACTTCCATTGTTTGGGCCAGGGTCTAATTTTTCTCTTTGTTACACTTGAAATTGCCTGTGGTCTTCCATTGGTTTTTTTTCGTCATTTTTGACAGATCTCTTGCTTTTCTCTTTAGTTCCATTATTCAGTGGCAGTGGGAAAGGCTTTTGCTTCTGATGTTTACTCAGCCCTCTATTTTTCCCTTGAACCAGGCTCTGCATTTGTTCTATTTTGAAACAGGACACAGATCTCTGGAGGTCTTTCTTATCCTTTTCTAGCCACACCCTTTATCCCACAGCTGAACCAGAGTAGGGGATGGGGCTCCTGAGACTCGGTACTCATCAGGTTCCTCTGAAGTTTGTGCTTTCAGGTTATTCCCTCTGGGTCAGGATCAACCCCTGAGTAGTTGATCCACCAGTCACAGAGATTGGGTCTGTTGCTCCGTTGTGAGCAAGTCAGAACTCTTTCCCTGCCCTATTTTCAAGATTGTGGAAGAGTGCTCTTTCATCTTCTCCAGTGGGACTCTGCCTCTTGGCTCCCTCCACAGCCCTTGCTGCCAGTGTCTGGCCAGGCACTGCAGTGGTGAGGCAAGGCCTGGAGCTGGCAGTCTCTCCCACTGCAGTGGTGAGGCAAGGCCTGGAGCCTTCAGTCTCTTTCCACTGCTTCTTTGCAGGAAAACTTTTGTTTGTTTTAGAAAATAAAATGGTGCCTGGCTTCTGCAACCCAGGAAGCACTAGGGACCAAACAGTGCAACTGCAGCACCAGCTGCTTCACCAGGAGGGTCCTGGCCACTTGCTCACAAGCTCCCACTTAGTCAGTCTCTCCCAGCATCTTCTTCCTAGGACTGGTTTTGTTTATTAATAAAAAGGGGGGGAAGAGCACTTGGCTTCTGCATCCCAGGTATCACTAGCATACAAGCTGAGCAACTGCAGCACCAGCTGCTGGACCAAGAGAGCCCTGGCCACTTGCTCCTGAGCCCTCACTTAGTCAACCACTCACCCTCCCATGCACTCACTGACACATACACTAAATTTTCCATATACTCACTCACACCAGGACTCATATAGTCTGACTGACTTGGCCGCCATCTTTCAACACTCTTTCCTGCACTTCTTTATAAATAAACTCAATTTTAATACTTTTAATTTTGCAGAACATTGTATAACATGAACATTAGGGTTGATTTTGTTTGCTTGTTTGTATGTATCCTTGCTCAGGGGATAATCTTGCAAGATTATT
Source organism: Tarsius wallacei (assembly GCA_963574415.1). NCBI lineage: Eukaryota > Metazoa > Chordata > Mammalia > Primates > Tarsiidae > Tarsius > Tarsius wallacei. The sequence goes on from CAUYQG010029892.1 coordinate 60,936, forward strand.
GTTTAAAAAGAAAAGACAGAATATATAGCAAATTGTTTTTAAAATAGTCTAGTTGGGAATCAGTCATTCTCTTTACATCTTCTTTTACCTCTGATAATCTTGTAATATGATTGGTTAAAAAGGAAAGAAATAGAATATATAGCAAATTGTTTAAAAAATAAGTCTAGTAGGAAAATATTCTGAAAAAATAAGAAAACTAATTTAACTATACTGGGCAAGGAAGAGAATAACTAAAGGAATAATTGTCAGAATGATTGATAAGATAACATACTAGGTTACTGTTCCATCTCTAATTTTAGTTCACCAAGGACATTTTATATATTACAATTCAAAAAAATCTCCCTCATGCTAAGCATTTCTTCTTTTGTGTGCAACTGATATGTAAATATTTTTCAAAATGTTCACCAACAATCTTTCTGTCAATATAGCCAATCAAATTTTATTCTTTAGTAGTATCCAAGGAAACCAGTACAGCTTCAGAAATGAACAGCACAAAATTAAAAGGAAACAAATACAGTAACCAATCACCCATTTTAATTATTTTCAAAAAACGCAGTTTTGTTATTAATTTAATCAGGATACCTGAATGTGTGAAATAGCATTATATGAAGACTACCTCAAAACTCACTAGAAAAAAAATGAAAGAAAAAAACAAAACTCACTAGGACTCTTACAAGGGAAAGCACTATTTAACTTTATAAGGTTATATTTCCTTAGGAAAATAAATGACTTGAATAAAAGTCTCGGTCTAGTTACTCAGATATGAAAAAGGATAGTCTTATTTGCTGCAAGTTCATTTTGGCAGGTTTGCTTATGCCACATTTCTCAGTCACATTCTTTTTCCAATTCCTCTATTCAAAAGAATAACCATTGATTTTATTTAGATAATTCATTTTATAAGAATGTTGTCTTCTAAACAGATACTCTAGATCTATTAGTATATTCAAAACCTTATGTATTTTTTTCTCCCATTTGACTCTAAGCTCATATTCCCCTTTCTCAATAGTTTTCAAAGTTCACATTCCCCTTTCTCAATAGTAAACTCTCAGTGAGGAGGAAAACAGTTGCCCAGCATTCCCAAATACAAAAAGTGGAGTACCTTTCCACTAAAATCTTAAGTACACACACCAAATGATGAGAAAGTAGATCCTCTCAAACTTCCTGTCAGGAGGCACAAGCAGGCCTTGTGTACTCTTGCCATTATCCAGCAGACAGTTTTTCCTGTATTATATGTGTGTGTGTTTTATATGTGTGTGTGTATAACATATATATATATATATATATATATTTGCAAGTGTGTGTGTGTGTGTGTGTGTGTGTGTGTATACCTGTGCTGTGAAGCATAGAATGTAACATAAGCAGATAGAGGACAAGTGCAGAGGGCAAGGCAGCACTCCTCATTCCCACCCTGTGCCTGCAGAACTTGAATGATTTTTTTTTTTTTTTTTTTTGCTTTTGCATCTTTCTCCAGGTGAGAGCCAATAACAACACAAAACTCCTGCAGCAGCAACAGTGGCAAGAAAGACAACTGTCAAGGCTCTCAAACTTTTGGTCTTGCTGCTTTGCAACAAAGCAGTGCTAGATATGGAAACTGTATAGTAACATGGGAACCTAAAATCCCAGTTTTCTCACCAGAACATCAGGAAAGGGAAATACCAAGAAAGAGAGACTGGGAATAGAATCACTGAAAGTAAGCAGCTGGAGAAAGGAATCCCCTGAATCTGTGTATTAAGTTCTGACATTAGCCCTAAGCTAAGATGTACACGAATGAAACCAATTGGTATTAATTCAGCAAAGACTCAAGAAATAAACTACAGAGTAAACTGCTGAATAGGTTCCAGACTGGCTGTGGGTGGTGTATAATCAGGAAAGACTAGAGGTTTTCAAAAACTAAATTGACATTGGAACCAGAGCCCACAAAAGGAAGGTCATGAACTTGAAGTCTATACCTAACTGGATTGACTGCCTCCTTAAAAAAAAAAAAAAAAAATTACCTGCTTTTGATATTAACAAGGCCCATAATTTTATTTTTTAAAAATGCAATTCCTTATTTTAATTTTTAAAATATTCAGTATGCAACCCAAAATTACTCAATGTAAAGAAAACTAGAAAAATCTAAACAACTTTTAAGGCAAAAGACTATCAACAAATACCAACCCCAGGATGACTCATATATTGAAAATCTCAGACATAGGCTTTAAAGTACACTTTATGATTCAAGAAGTTTAAAAAAAGGAAAAAATAAATTTTCTCAGCAAAGAAATAGAAGCTATCAAAAAATGAAAAATTTTTGAGCTAAAATTTTGATAATAAAAATTAAAAATTCACTAAGAAACTCAATAGCAGAATTGAAAGAACAAATGTACTCAAAGATAGAACAATAAAAATTATACATTTTGAAACATATTTTTAAAAAGAGTTTAAAAATTGAACAACAGCTGTGCATGGTGGCTCACATCTGTGATGCCAGCACTTTGTGAAGCCAGGGAGGGAGGATTGTTTGAGCCCAGGAGTATAAGACCATGGGAAATATAGTGAGACCTCATTGCTACCAAAAAAAAAAAAAATTAGCTGGGCATGGTGGCACATGCCTGTAGTCCTCCAGCTACCAGGAGACTGAGCTGGGAAGATCGCCTGAGTCTAGCAGATCAAGGCTGTGTTGAGCCATGGTCATGCCACTACATTTCAGCCTGGGTGACAATGTGAGACTCTGACTAAAAAAAAAAAAAAAAAAAGAAGAAGAAGAAGGAAAAAAGAGAGCAGAGCCTCAGGGACCAGAAAATACCCAAGGTCTACTATTCATGTAATAATCATCTCAGAAGGAGAGGAGAAAGAGATTGGTACAGAAATTATATTTCAAGAAATCATGGCTGAAAATTGTTCAAATTTGGTAAAAGACAAATTTACAGATCAAGAAAGCTTAGCAAACTCTAAACCTCAAACAGGATAATTAAAAAACAAAGAAAACTTAATTGCAACTAGAGAAAAAAGACACAGAACTATAAACTATGGAACTATGGTTTAAATGTCTACCGATTTTTCACTGGGAATCATGGAGGCTATATGACAATGGATCAGTATTTAGAAAGCTATGAAAGAAAAAAAATGTTATCTAGAGTTCTGTATTCAATTAAAACATCCTTCAGAAGTTAAAAAAAAAATTCAGAGTGAAGGAAAGCCAAGATAATTTTTTTTTCTGTAGGTCTGCTTTAAAAGAGATGCTAAAGAAATTTTTCAAGTGGAAAGAAAATAATAACAGAGAAAAACCTGAAACATTAAGATTGAAGACAAAAGTCCAATATCTGGTTAAATAAAATATATAGAATAGTCAGAGTATATTTTCTTAAGACAGTGATATTTGAGCAAAAAACTTTGAAGCAAAGATATAAACTATATAAATTTTGGGGTGAGGCACATTGAAAGCAGAAAGAATAACTGGAGCAATTTACCTAGTTGGAAGGTTTTTAAGGAATTATAAAGAAGCCAGTGGTAGAAAAAAGTGGGAAAATGATAAGAAATAGGTTAGGAAACATAGCCAGAAGTTTTTCTCATTAATTTAGATTATCTGTACAATAGATAGAACATTTTAAGTCCTCGTAAGAAATTCAGATTTTATTCTAAGTATAAGAAGCATTTGAAAGGTTTTAGGTAGGGGAGGTACATGATTTAATTTACATTTTAAATCTATCTCTCTGGTTTCCATATGAAGAGTAGACTGCAGAAGGGCAAGAATGAAAGCAGGGAAACCAGCTAGGAGTATTATAGAAGGTGAGGTAAGGGTGACAGTAGAATGAATTCGTCATATATCATGGAAAAGGTTGGTCTGGGATACATTTTGGAGCTGAGACTGACAAGCTTCAATTATGGATTAGATTGATGTATGAGAAAAAGAGATCTAAGAATTAGTCCAAGATGTTTGGCCTACATAGTTAAGTCAAAGAGACTTTAGTGGGAGAAAGATTTCAGGAAAATATCAAGAATTTAGATTTAAATATACAAGTTTGGAATGCCCACTGGGCATTCAAGTGAAGACATTTGGTAGGCAGTTGGATATATGTTTGAAGTTATAGATGAATTTTACAAGCTTGAAGTTTAGGAAATAGCTTAGGTTGAGAATATATACTTGAAAATTATCGGCATATAGTAAGAATTTAGAGCAAGCCAGCAAATGACTATAAATTGAGAATACTCAAGCCTAAAGCCCTCTAATTTAGAAGTTTAAGTTAGGAAACAATAGCCAGTTTGCTACTTGGTTACTGATGTTTTCAAGATGTGACAAAGCAGTCAATTAAAATTTAGAACAACAACAACATTAAACACCACAGGAACAGCCAAGTGAGGTACAAAATAATATTGAAGTAGAGCATAGTAAGTTGTCTACATAGAATAAACTCTTGATTGTATATTATAACCTCACATTAGCTTAGAAGTTGTCTGTAGGTTTAATCCACAAAACCCAGAAACACGAATGTTCATAAGGCACTCCTCAATCACATCACTATGTAGAAGGGAATGATTGAAGCACTTTTAAATACATTATTTAATCACCACAACTTTTTTAACAAAATTATTTCTATTCATTCAGGTGACAAGCCAAACTCATTGAGGTTAAACAACTTGCCCATATCACATCTAAATGATGTAATAAATGGCAAAGGTCAGTAGAAAGAGGGATTAGAAAAAAGAAAGTGAAAAGGCAACAGGCTAAAATCCAGACTACTGAAGCAAGAAAGTGCGAAAAAGAACGTAGAAAGGAGAAAAAAAAGGTGAATAATTATAGACCTGGCTTTTTCTGAAGTTCAGAAATACAAATTTACATGTGATCTGGCTCTAGATAAAGATCTTCCTTCTTAGATAAGCTAGGCTTGATGTGGTGGAAAATCAGACACAACAGGGAAAGAGAGGCATGGAAGTGGCCACACACCCAGGTTTCTGAGAGCTGTGTCTGAGTGTGTAAGAGTGGTTGGAGCCAAGTTGTGTCCAGATGTTATGAAACCACATTCAGCATCAATTCCGAAGTATATAAGTGGACACTTCAGAACAGAATCAAAACAAAACAAAAAACATCTTTCTTGTAAATCAGTTACAAGCAAGTAGTCATAATTTGACTGTCTGAAGGTACAGCCCTAGTTGATCAGCTGAGGGCATGGTCTGGGGAGAAAATCACTCTAACAAACTTACCTATCTTCCTTCTGGTCAAGGAAAAGCTGTAACAGGCAGAACACGGTGGTGACCAGTGCCTGGAGGAGTATCTGATATAAGTAAGTATTTTATAAATACTTGTTAAAAACTAAATAAGTGAGTAAACAAAAAATGTCACAATGTGAGTCTCAAGATCTGAGCTTTAAGCCTATTTTAATCTCCCAATATATGGGTTTTCCTGGGTCAATCACTAAATCTCATTTTTGAAGGAGTCAAACAAATTTACCAATCAAAACAAAGGATCTGCAGATTTTGAAAGACAACCTATAAGAGAGGCAAATGAAACTTCAATTAAGAAAATACAGGAATTGGCTCCAAGATGGCCACCATAGAGCAGCAGACCAACGCCTCTCTCACCTAACAAGGCAGAAAGTAGGGACCCAGTCACAAATTAACTGAGACACCCTGAATATTTATTGATGAGTAATACACCCAGCACCCAGAAAAGTTCTCTTTGAGCTCGCAGAGACCAGAAAACAACAGCAGAGGTAGGACTCTGGGCTCCCCACCTCTCCTTGTTTCAGACTGAGATAAAGATGGAGGCTTTGCTAGGGAAAGAAAGAGATGAGTGATTCAAAGATGTTTTGAGTTAGTGCAATCATTCCCTTCTACATAGTGATGTGATTGAGGAGTGCCTTATGAACATTCGTGTTTCTGGGTTTTGTGGATTAAACCTACAGACAACTTCTAAGCTAATGTGAGGTTATAATATACAATCGAGAGTTTATTCTATGTAGACAACTTACTATGCTCTACTTCAATATTATTTTGTACCTCACTTGGCTGTTCCTGTGGTGTTTAATGTTGTTGTTGTTCTAAATTTTAATTGACTGCTTTGTCACATCTTGAAAACATCTTGAAACACCTCCTACTCACACAGAAGCTATTGATTCCACACAGGAGGAGCCTTGGTTGAGACATAGCAGAGAGAAACCAGACTCCAAGCAAAACAGGGAACGAACTCTTCCACAGTCACTGCTGCCTTGGCAGCCTCTTCTCAAGCAGTAAGAGAGCCTCATGCAGAGTGAATCTGACTAGCATGTCAACTGTTGGCAGCTAGTGGAAAAGCAGATTGTTCCCTCTCCACCTCTTGTGCAAACAGGGTAGAGAGTAGGGACACAGCCGCTGTTACACCCTGCACCCAGCAAGGGATTCTTTATACACACAGACCAGAAAGCAACATCAGGTGCGGGATTCTGGGCACCTCACTCCCCATCTTGTTTCAGGCTTGGACAGGATTGGAAGATGTGGTTGGGTTGAATACTGGTTTGTCTAGCTTAGCAGAGAGAGAGAGAGAGATCCTGTGATTATGGTATCCAGTCACAGGGTGGAGCAAGCAGCAGAAGTGAACGCTTCTCCCTCTGTCACTGAGTGACAGAATTATAGAGAAGAAAAGGAGATCTGACACAAATGAGGGAAAAAACAATGGAAAAACACAGGTAACTTCCAGAATCCTAAAGAGACAGTGCCCCAAAAAACACAAACAAAGAAACCTCCCAGAATGACTTGCCTTAGATAACAGACATAGAAATAAAAAATTGGGAGTTCCGGTTAAGATGGCGATGACATAGGTGGAACTGTGAGATTCTCCGAATGTGAGTACCCCAAAAAGACTCTTGCCCTCCTTTCCCTACCCCCTAGCCCACAGCTGGGCACATTGGTCCGAGGCTCAGGGACCCCCAATCCCACGCAGGGCGGGCTATTGCGTCCCGGGCTGCTCCCTCTCGGGTGGGAAGGCTCAGGTCTCAGCTCCCTCCCTGGCTGCATCGAGCCCAGACTGAGCCTCCAGTCACCCTAGGAGGCTCTGGGCACCCGCCCCTCGGAGAGACTGATTCCATTTCTGACTGAAGTACGCTGGGAGCGGTGCCAGGCCACTTTCACCACTCACTGTCTGCCCTTTGAAGCTTTGGGGCTCTGAAATCTGGAGCTCTGGAGACCTGAGTGGAGCGTCCAGCTGTGCAGCTAATCCCCGGGAGGCTCACACTATCACGCGACCACAGACCATCATAGTCAATTGCCCAGGGACCCAAAGAGCAGAGAAAAAGGATCCTATCACTTCGGCCATTCTCCAGGCAGAGACTCACATTGCCCTGCCCACATACAAGTAGTCTCCACCTGGGTTCCCAAGGTAACATCACTAAACAGAAGACAAAGCCCCTCCCCTGGGAACTAAGCAGCAGACGTCTCAGGTTGCAGCTCAAAGTAATCCTGCGCCTTGGGAGTCTGAGGGACCAAACCTATACTCTGCTGCACAGAAAGATTGTAAGACGGTGGGAAATAGGTTCCAGTGGGCTCATACACCGATAGGGGGATGCTGGAATCGGCATACAGATTCTGAATCACAGCTTGCCCCTCAACTAAACCTAAAAACTGCAAAAAGTACATCCAGCAGCCCACACTCCAACCTCAAAAGTGAACAAAACCAGAGGACCTTCATAAGGAAGAACAGGAGATTGCACAAGCAAAGCAAAAGCAAACCCACCTTCCCTGAAAAACAGAATTAAAGAAGGGGAA
>CAUYQG010029896.1:0-22782 GCA_963574415.1 Tarsius wallacei
GTAGCGCGCGCCTGTAGTTCCAGCTACTTGGAAGGCTGAGGCGGAAGGATCGCCAGAGCCCAGCAGGTCGAGGCTGCGGTGGCCGGGAGCGGCCACTGCACTCCAGTCTGGGAGACAGAGTGAGACTCCAACTCAAAAAAAAAAAAATGCTCATAGGCCTTTGTCACTCACATAAAATTAAGCACAGGAAACACAGGATTGTTTTCTGTTTGGGTGAATTAATATGTTAAAATACCTTTGTGAGTGAAAACATGTTTAAAAAGATATATTTTTATTATATGTATTGTATTATATACATTTTAAAAATTATCACCATGTTTACTTGTACAGCCTTCAACTCAAACTCATTAGTGACACAGAAATGTTCTCTTCAGAAATCACTTACCAACATACAACATGGCAATCTTTGAAAACGTCTTCCTAATATTAGGGAAGATTAACATTCCTTCTTCCACTAAATACGTTTAGTGCCTTTGTCTCTTGGTCTCTCTGGGGTCGAGGTGCCTGATACGGCCCATTGTATCAACTTGAAGCAAAATGGCTAGATTGGACAATTTTGTCACAGCTTGGACAATATTAAGTGAAGACTGACATGCAGTGTTAACTTCACAGATCCATCCACACCAACCTCAGAAACAAAAAAACTAAGAGGGACGTTATGTGCTCTATATGTCCGCAGATCTCTGACCCGATAAAAGGCGATTATTAAACATGCTCTGTTTTTTACCAAAGGAATAGCAATTCATTTTGTATTATGACTACCACCAGCATTGTTACAAAGAGGTGAAGGAAGAGTAAGAGAAGTTGCATGTCATAAGTGGCGACCATGGTATGTGATGTCCAGGAGGCCTTGAGATGGACTATCTCCCTTGACCCTGACAACAAACATGTGCCCATGAATGTTTTACCGACTCACCGCCACAGGTTTGTTGTGAGGATTGAAGAGACAGCATTTGGAGATGCTTTGGGAACCTACAAAGCAATAGAGAAGCTAAGCAATTATAGCATGACCGTGCAACATTCCATACCTAAAATAAAGGAGGACATGCTAATTTCCTATTCACAGCCTACTGAACTGTGAGCACATATATTTTCTTTTCCACCTCTATTAGTGATAATTCCCTGTTTCTGCAGTTGAGGACTAGAAAATCTAACAGGGGCTGGCAGCAAAGCTCCACCAATCCACTGTGAGAATGCAGATTTCTCAAAATTTGCAAACCACCAATGATGATGTAGAATGACACTGTATTGACTAAAAAAATTCTAAGGATATAGTCTATCAATTCCCAACCAGAAATATGTAAAACATGACAAACGACAGATAGCTCAAGCTGGGAAGTAAAACACACAGGTTAAAATATATGAGATAACCCAATATCCCAATATCCCAATACAACCAGCAATAATCACAAAGACTAGGGAAACAATTCCACAAAACAGAAAGAAAAACTTAAAAATTCCTAAACACATACCTAAATTTGTGGCCATCTATGCAGCTAATAAGATAACATTACTGAAAAATACATACATACAAAATTTAACAGATTATGTAACTAAGGATTTAACCTAATTACAATGAGCAAGTCCTGTATTATTCACTTCTCTCAAATTCATTGCCTGTCCATAACTAACACATTTCACAGTATTTTAAAATAATTTAATGAAATTCTTGTAATGTTTCCTTCTTAATGCAAGCCAAAGATATTATAAAGAGTTATTCAAAAAATGAAAATTGTGGACAATCTACCACACGAGGTCCTAAATAGTATTCTTAGCAGTTACAATATATTCAGCACAAGGTAATTTCCATTTATAAAATCAAAGAGTTTCCTCAAAAAATACTGGTAGCTGATGTCACATGTTAAATGAAGTCAACGACTGCACAACCCCTGATGAGCTGACAGTTCATACAAACGTGATGTGATGTGATACGAAGAGAAGTAACTCTAGGTGACCTAACACCTCTGATGATGTGGGATATGGATTTATTGAATGCTGTAATTCATTATACTGGGTGAAATTATTATCTTTCTGGAATCATCTAAAAAAACACAGAAAATTCATTGATAGCTAAGGAAGTGAGGCAAAAGGAAAGTCAAAAACACAAAATTATGTTCCCCGTTTTTCAGAAGTAATCATACAGCAAAGATAAAAATAGTATGTATTCAAAGCAAAATGTATCAAAAACTGCTAAAATATATAAACTTTTCATACAATCAGACATCAACAACCATCTAGTTTCTTTTATTAGATATAGCTTAGCTTTGTTTGGAGAAGTATTTTTTCTTAATTTTAAGAAGCTAAGCAGTTAACAGTAGTTAAGAAAGAAGTATAAAAAACCACATTGGAATATTGAATGTATTTGCCTAGGTTCTCCAATTATGGTAAGACAACAGTATATTTATTATAAAAATTAAGACAAATTAATTTCATTTAAAAGAACAAATTATACCATTGGTTTTCTGTGGTACCTTACACCTTTCTATAGTCACCAATGACTTTTTTCTGTAAATGAATTATGACATTTGCTCAATTTTATTAACAAAATTCAGTAACATTAAAGATCATTAATAACAGATACTCATCAATGTTTACTCATCAGTCAGAGTACATAATATATAGTTGAAGATCATTGCGTTTCATCCAGATAACACTTGTATTCTTTAAAAATCACTGAGTTTTTTTCACAGAGTTTTCTCTGAGGTTTGAATGAAGTAACACATGTAAAAACTCGAGTAACATAAGATATACTAAGCACGCATCACTGAGCAGTGTATCACAGCATTCATCACTGCAGCTATCAAGGCTAATGCTCCATGCCATAGCAATTCCAATTTAGAGACTACTTAAAACATACAAGTGGCGGTTTATTTCACCCATGCCAGCTCTGGCATGTCTCCCTTTTCTTCCTTGTTTCTCTAATAAACTTTGATTTAAAACTTTAGAAAATACACACACACACACACAAACACACACACACACTCATACACACACACGTGCGCCTTAGGATTTTAGATATTACCCTTGGATGCGTTGCTATTACTAGTGAAGATTCAACCCCATTATTATATTGCCTCCTCTGTAGGTTTGAGATTTCTCAATTTTCTGGGGTTTAAGTGGATCACCAAGGCCCAATGTCATCAACTAGCAGCAATGTTGCTTCTATCACAACAAACCCTCTTTTTTCTGCCTGGACAATTTTGAATTCAGTCTCACATGCAGGCCTAACCTAGCACCTAGAAAACCTCAAAAGAGGTAATTCATAAGAAACACTGCCAATAGTCTTACTGACCAATCTAATGGGCTTGTTGTTCATAGAAGCCAATACCACAGCACTGGCTTTGCAGCAAAGAAAAGCTCTGCTGCTAGCTGACTGGCAAAGAGGCAGAAGGAAATGCCCAAATCTGTCTCCCTGGGCTAGGGGGCTGAGTTGAAATTAATAAGCATAGGGTAATGAGGCATGATCTCATCATCTTGCAAAGAGGTGATGCCAGGAGGCATAACATGATTTTTTTTTTTTAACACAGAAGGCCAACTTTTAAAGTTTTGTATTGGCGCATTTTAACCTCAAAGTTCCTTCTTCAGGAAAACCCAGAAACAATATTCTTCCCATGCCAGCTCTAGCATGTCTCCCTTGGCTATTTACCAACTATGATGACATCCATCATTAGGGATCAACCATTAGGGATTAAAGTTCTCCAGTTTTGTACTGTATGCAGGTGACAGCCAAGGCCCAGCTTCATTACTGGAAGCATAGTGACCACACTCTCTGAAAACCAATGTTGTGTTACCTTGATGCCTCAAGTTAATACATACAAGCAGAGCTAACCTACAAAGACCAAACAAGTTTGTGGTGATTACTTGAAACAACACTCAGAAAGTACATGCAAAAAGTAAAAATACACAAAAATAATAAAGTCATCATAATATGCAAACTAACCCTCAATGAAACTGTAACTAACCAAATATCATTATAAACTAAGGGCCAATTACTATTGTTAACTTCTTTCCCTGTTAAGAAGGAAGTTCATTCAGCAATTTTTTTAAAAAGCAGGATTTATTGAGAGGACAGAAAAGCTCCCACAGTAGGAGGGGAGCTGAGGAGGCTGCCCAGCAATTTTTAATTGGCACTAAAATTCTGGTTTTCTTTCATACCTGAAGTTCTCTAGATGTTAATGCCTCAAGAAGACACTTTGCAAGGCTACATGAGAGGACACAGTCTTTGAGTCAGGACTTTAGGGTTCAGTTCTTTCGATATTAACCTAGGCAAGAGGAGAGATGAAATTTTCTAGTAACTTAAAGCACTTAACCCATGTGTTAGATTTCCTGTTGTCTTACTGAAAATTATTTTCTTAACTCTGTAGGTGTATCATGAAAATTAGAATAATGTAAAATGTGAGTAGCGTCAAGAAGTACAGTTTGGGAGAGCAAAAAGGAATCATGAAAAAGCTGCCACATTTCTCCCTTTTTTGTGTGTTTAAGTTGGGGTCTCACTCTGTTGTTGCCCAGGCTGGAATGCGGTGGCTCCACCACAGCTCACCATGGCCTCAACCTTCAGGACTCAAGCATTCCTTCTGCCCCACTCTCCTGAGTAGCTCAGACTACAGGCATGTGCCACCACGCCTGGCTTTTTTTTTTTTTTTTTTTTTGAAACGAGGTGTCACTGTGTTGCCTAGGCTAGTCTCAAACTCCTTGGCTAAAGAAAAAAAACTGTGTCAGCTTTCCAAAATGCTTAGATTACAGGTGTGAACTACCATGGCTGGCAAAAAGCGAATATATTTCTTCTTCACAAACAATAATCTGTCAGAAAAGAATATTAATTAAAATGAAAGCTACACACACACACACACACACACACACACACACGTATTTGCTAGGCATGATCATATATTATTTCCAGATATCTATAATGAAGAGAGCAAACCATTCCTGAAGAATCCAAAAGGCTGGATTGTATAACTTATCAGGAACCAATACCAGGGGATGAGCTAGATCTATTTTGATAGTCCTTCCTAAATGTTGGGATTAGCTCCCATAGTCCCACTGGTCATCCTTAGGTCACAGGGATAACTGAGGTCGATGTGACGATCATAGTTCTAATGGCAGTGACAGTTTCTCAGTTCTGTAAATGAACTTCTTAGCGACAATATTTAATTAAGTCGCACATACACCCAACCTTCAGTATGATTAACAAGAACTGCCTCAAAAGAGGAAACTAGTAGCCATTTACTCTTGCATATCCCAGGGTATCCCTGGATAGAAACACTGAGTGATAATAAATTTGCTCCCATGTATGATATTAAAAAGAGTTAGACACTTACTCAAAGTGATACTAGTGTGACATCACATAATTAGTCATAATACTTAAGAAAAAAGGAAAAGAATAAGAAGAATGGGCAGATGAAGAGAAGGGAAAGGGGACTTGGAGGAGGCACAGGAGTAGGTGTAAGGGAACATAGGGAAGGATGAAAAGCCGGAGGAGGAGGATGAAGAAAATGAAGAAGTAATGGAAAAAAACAACAACAATGAAGGAGATGTAAGTAACTGACCTAGTAGGCAATATGCTTGGGCTTTTATGTAGATGTCATTATTGACCCTCATGGCAAACCTGTGTCACTGAATCTTGTACTAACTCGCTAATAGACTCCTTGTGAGGATTAAAGTGAAAACATGTGAAGATACTTTCAGAACCTGAAAAGTAACAGAGAAGTAAAGATATCATATTGCCACAACATAATTTGCTACAAAAGAAGAATTACTCATGACACATTCATTTCTCACTGAAAATCTACTCACCTATTCACTAGATGTAACGTTTCATAATTCTATTAGTTGTAATTCACCATATCTATTCACCTACGCTATTTATTAAATGGCCCTCATATCTTTGCTGTTTTAGACACATAATAGAACAATTCAGGGGCTGAAAGCAAATTCCTTTCAAATTCATTGTATGGTGGAATCCTTTTCAAAACAGAAGCTTCCCCTTGCTACTAGCCCACTAAATTGATCCTATTATGTAGAGATTAAATTACTCTGGTTTTCATTGAGTATAGGAAACTGACAAGGCCCAATTTCATCAACAGGAAGCAAGGTATCTCTAGTATCTCCAAACCACCATTTTGCCACCTCAATACCTGGAATACATACCTGTATACAGAGCTAGCTTAGAAAGACTAACCCAGTTAATTTTCAAACAAAGGTGACTAGTGAGTGGCATTAGCAATAGAATGCATTAAGATATACGATAATCTCACCATGCATTTAGTAATAGAGAATTACTAAAGACAATAATGACAAGTTCAGGGAAAAACAAAGAAGAGATAATATATCTATTTGGTAGATCCAAATATTGGCTGTAAAAATGTAGAAAGAGGCCAGGCACAGTGGCTCAAGCCTGTAATCTCAGCACTATGAGAGGCAGAGGTGAAAGGATTGCCCGAATCCGGGAGTTCAAGATCAGCCAGGGCAACATGGCAAGACCTCATCTCTACAATAAATTTTAAAGAGAGACTTAGCCGGACATGGTGGTATGCACCTGTGGAAGACTGAAACAGAAGGATAGCCTGAGCTCAGCAGGCTGAGGATGCAGTAGCTGTGATGATGCCACTGAAATCCATCTGGGCGACAGAGTAAGACTTCAACTAAAAAAAAATACATATATAGAAAGATTATCGCTTCCAATTAAAAAGCCCCCAACCTATTTCTGTGGTTGACTGGATGGATATATAAATACACGGACATCTGTAAACACAAGCATACATATGCGTACATCTCTCAGCATGGATAGCCATGGAGTATTCTGGAGAGTAAACAAATAGTACAGTAATGGTCAGTGTGAGTTCCAGTATTTCATCTAAATAATATAAACCTTAAAACTACTACAATGGCTTGAAAAATTATAAGCAGTGTCAAGAGGCAAGATGGTGGAACAAACAGAAATACACAAAAAAAATGAGGATAGTTCCTGTCCACAAGAAATAATCAGTCAGTTAATGAATATAAGACAATAAATACAAAAATAAAAGTAAGTTAAATATAAATATATACGTATAATTAATATACATAAACCTATCATATTCTTTCCAGACATCTATGAATAAAACAGCACATCTGTCCAATGAACCCACCGCTGGATGGCATAACCTATTACGAGCCTCTACCAGGGCATGGCCAATGGATGTTGCTAGGGCATCCATTGGTCAGTTGGAGGTCAAGTCCCTGCAAAGCCTTTACCTGGGGGCTCACTTCTCAGAACAGAAGGGAACAAACCTGGACTAAAATAAATGTCTTGGGTTTGGGGAGGGGAAATGGAGCACAGAATAAAGAGCAAGGAGCCTTCAACACTTATCCTGCTTGATAATTCAGAGATAACACTTACCAAAGGTGATGTATTAATAATAACAATTATAAATCAAGACTAAAGTCACCGTTATTTACTGAAGCATTCTCAAGGACAGTCAGGGAGCTCAGTGCGCTGAGATCTCACATAACCCTCACAACCAACCACATCTCAATACACGAGGTATCAAGATTGTACATCACAGGCTTGTCTTGAAGCTTAAATAAGACAATACATTTGAAATAATTCTGTGATCTACAAGTATCAGAGACACAATGCCAACATCTCACCTTTAGATTCCCTCTCCTAAATAACACATTACCTACTTACAGGTAGCACTACCTACTTGGAGACTTCTTATCATCCTTGTGGGTTAAGATTAATCACACTATTTACTTCTTGTTTAGGAACTGAAGGTCTCTAAAGAGTATAAGGGCGAGGGGTTGCCAGGCCACAATATATAAACCAGCAGCAACATCACTCCACAATGATTAGAAGGCCTAGGTCTTGAATTGAACATCCTGTCTCTAAGGGAAAAAAGTGGACACAGGGGTGAGGCTTCGGTCCCAACATTAAGGCATGCTCTCTGATTCACCCTCTCAAAATGGGATGCCGAGTTTGCTTATAGGTTTGCATGCTTCATGCATAGGGTTATTACCAAAAACACCCAAAGAAGAAAATAACTCAAAATGATAACTACCATTAAGTTGCTTTACTAAGTTGGGTGGACAAATTAAGACACACACACAAAAAAACATTCAAGACCAGCCTAGGCAACACAGTGAGACCTCATCTCTACAATAAATCAAAAAATTAGCCGGGCGTGGTAGAGCAAGCCTGTAGTTCCAGCTACTTGGAAAGCTGAGGCAGAAGGATCGCCGGAGCCCAAAGAGTCGATGCCGGTGAAGCCGTGAGCGTGCTACTGCACTCCAACCTGGGCGATGGAGTGAGACCCCAACTAAAAACAAAAACAAAAACAAAAACCAACCAAAAAACCCCAAAGAGCTTCCTTCAGTACAATCAATAACTACGTTTAAAACAGATTTGGGAACTACTGATTTTGATAATAGGGAAAAGGTAATTCAGACCAACATTCCTGCTTTGGACAACTAACTAAAGTAAGCAAAATATACTTGACCACTCCTCTTGAAAGTCTCAAAGCCCTAACAAGTTAGGAAATGCCTGGCCAAAATCTAGAAGTCAAGACCAAGAAAGGTAAGCCAAATACCAATGGTGCTTTGCAGATGGCATTTACTTCCACTGTGACAAGGTTCATCTCTATCTTCCATATACCATACACCTACCAGAGTTATCCTTTGAAAACACCTAGGTATAGAAGGAACATACCTCAAAATAGTAAGCGCCATCTATGATAAACCCATAGCTAGCATATTGCTAAATGGACAGAGACTGGAATCATCTCCCCTGAAAACCAGAACAAGACAAGGGCTCTCACCCCTCTTGTTCAACATTGTGTTGGAAGTCCTAGCTAGAGCAATTAGACAAGAGAAGGAAATCAGGGGTATCCAAATAAGAAAAGACGAAGCTAAGTTTTCCCTCTCTGCTGACGATATGATCCTGTACCCTCAAAAATCCAAGAGAATCTGTCAAAAACCTGTTTTCACTGATAAAGGACTTTGGCAAAGTCTGGGGGTACAAAATAAATGTTCAAAACACAGTTGTATTCTCATATACCAATAACAAGCAGGCAGAGAACCAAGTAAAAAGCACAATCTCATTCACAATAGCCACATACAAAAATGAAATACCTCAGCATCTTCCTAACCAGAGAAGTGAAAGACCTTAACAGGGAAAACTACAAAACACTGCTCATAGAAATCTAAGACGACACAAACAAATGGAAAAATATTCCATGCTCATGGATAGGAAGAATCAACATTGTTAAGGTGTCCATCCTACCAAAGGCAATCTACAGATTCAACGTAATACTCAATTAATAACCAACATCATTCTTCTCAGACCTGGAAATGGCAATACAAAATTTCATACGGAAACATAAATGACCACATAGCCAAAACAATCCTTAGCAAAAGAAATAAAGCAGGAGGAATCACACTTCCAGATTTAAACTTTACCATAAGGCTACAGTAATCCAAACAGTCTGGTGATGGCACAAGATCAGGCATACGGACCAATGGAACAGGATAGAGATTCAGGAAGCAAAACCTAAATTTCTCAACCAACTCATCTTTGAGAAAGATTCCAACAACCACTGGGGAGAGGAGAACCTATTCAGTAAATGATGCTGGGAAAACTGGCTGACCAGATGCAGAAGATTGAAACAGGACCCCTACCTATCACCATAAATAAAAATCAACTCTAAATGGATCAAAGACCTAAACGTAGAACCTCAAACTATAAGAACCTTAGAAAACGCAGGAGATACCCTTATGGAAATTGGAACTGGCAACTAATTTGTGATCAAAACCCCAAGTGCCCTCAAACTATAAGAATCATCGAAAATGCAGGAGACACCCTGACAGACATTGAAATAGGCAGTCAATTCCTGATCAAAACCCCAAAAGTCCATGCCATAAGAGATAAGATAGACAAAAGGGACCTCATCAAACTGAAAAGCTTCTGCAAAGCAAAAGAAACCATCAAGAGAGTAGGGAGACAGTTCACAGAACAGGAAAAATATTTGCCAACTGTATACCTGACAAAGGCCTAACATCTAGGATATAAAAGGAACTCAAATGTGCTGAAAGGAAATAAAAAAAAAACAACCCCATTAAAAAGGGGGCAGGGCCAGGCTCTGTGGTTCAGCCTGTAATCCCAGCACTTTGGGACAACTAAGTGAGTGGAATGCCTGAGCCCGTGGGTTCAAGACCAGCCCGGGAAACTTAGTGAGACATCGTCTCTACAATAAATCAAATACATTAGCCGGGCATGGTAGCATGTGCCTGTAGTTCTGGCTACTTGGAAGGCTGAGGCAGAAGGATTGCTGGAGCCCAGCAGGTTGACACTGGAGTGGCCGTGAGTGTGCCAGTGCACTCCAGTCTGAGTGACAAAGTGAGACTCCAACTCAAATTTTTAAAAAAATAGCCAGGCATGGTAGTGGGCACCTGTTGTGCCAGCTACTTGGAAGGCTAAGGCAGAAGGATCACCAGAGACCAGCAGGTCGACGCTGGGGTGGTCGTGAGCATGCCACTGAACTCCAGCCTGGGTAATAGAGTGACACTCCAACTTAAAAAATAAAGATACGTGCACATGCATGTTTACTGCAGCACTATTCACAATAGCGAAAACATGGAACCAACTGTGCTACCCATCAAAACTGGACTGGATAAAAAAATGTGGTACATATATACAACAGAATATTATGCAGCCATAAAGAAGGACAAACGTGTGGACTTCACAGGAACTTGGATGGATTTAGAGTCTATCATACTCAGTAATCTATCACAGAAACACTGAGTACCACATGTTCTCACTCATAAGCGGCCCCTGAACAATTATCTTAATACAATAAGAAAGGGATTGGCAGCAGAGGGAAACTGCCAGGGGAGGGGTGATGAGATTGGCAGTAGTGGGAAATTGCCAGGGGAGGGGGGCCATACCTCATCAACAAGGGTACTTGCATAATGAACATTTGTATACCTAATCCTGAATTGTACCCCACATCTTTAAAATTAAAAATTAATAAAACCCCGGAAAACATTAGTCAGACTATACTAATCTTCTGCTCCAAATCCTTCAATAGCTTTTCATTTCATTTGGGATAAAATCCAAGAAAAAACCTTGCCTCAGAAGAGGCCATCTGTGATCTGCCCCAGCCCATGCCATTTTGACTCCACACTCTTACATTCTCTACTGCTCTCCTCTCTTCTTTGAAAGCCAGGAAAATGCTCCTTTAAGCCAGAAACTGTCAGGAGCCTCAGCCTGCAATGCTTCCAGAGAGCAGCTAGCATTGTCCCTTCATTTCTTCCAAGACTCTTCCGAAAGAGATCTTACCAACAGGAGCCTTGACTGACCCCTCCCCCTTCACTCTCTATAACCTGACACTGTTTTTTCTTCTTTAAAACACATTCTCAGCAGTTGGTTTGTTCTCTGTCTGCCTCTTACTGCTAGGGCTTGGTACAGGTTAAGTGCTTAAAAAAATTTTGTTGATTTAACCAATGACTGGTAACTGTGGTATCATTACAAGGATTCAATGATAGATCTTTGGAGGGGACTTGATAACTAAAAATGTTGAGTACACTGGATTTTTACAGATTATAAATCTAGGTAAGGCCTCATTTTGATCCACATGCCAAAATGAGTTCAAAAGATAAATTTGAAAATAAAATTGCTTCAAAACCTATGGAGTAAAAGGCATGTGACAATGTGCCATTAGTGACAAGAATATTATAGAATCCCATTTATGGAAACAAAACTGAGAAAAATAAATGTATGTGTGTGTGTGTGTGTAGAACTAGATATAGAGATATAAATACATCTGCACATCAATGAGTAACAATGTATTTGTTTCAACCTGGCAAAAGTTGGGAAATATTCCTGGGTGTTCACTGTGTTTAAGTCAGGAGACTTGGAAATCAGGAGTAGAGGCTGGGGTGATCTAGCAGTACTTTACTTAGACGTCTCTTGCACGTTACACTTGGTGAGCAAGTATTCATGTATAATTTGTAAGAAAAGGCAAGAAACAAAAATCAAGAAAAATCTGAAAGCAAACAAATGCAACCCACTCCAAGACCTTAAAGACATTCCTGGTCCTCTCCAAACCTCTGTATTTCCATCTCTAAAAAGATGGTAATGCCGACTGTAATTAGTGATTAACATTTACTGAATGCTCATGCTGACTTCAAAGTAGTGGGTGATTTTATACCAATTATTTAATCCCTCTCTGAATAACAAATACTATGTCATACATAAAATTAGTACTTTTTAAAAAATGAGTACTTGTGTCCCACAGATTTAAAATGAAGATCAACTAGATACAATATGTGAAAATAATCTTGACAAAGGCAAAGTAGCATCCACACTTACATTCTTTCTATCTTTGTGTGTGTGTGTGTGTGTGTGTGTGTGTGTCTGGGTGAACGTGATGATCCACACTTACATTCTACATCCTAGTTACATCCTACATCCTTTCTAGCAGGAACTGAGTTCTATGCTTATCTGCTGATTTCAGCCCTAAATGTTATTTTCCTATGATTTATACCTAAAGATACCAGTGACTTTCTCTTTCATATGCCTACCAGAGCAGTTTTGGATCAGTCAGCATCCAAGTTCCACAAACAGTTCATGTCTATGTACAATGTAACCACAGGGGGCTTTCTGACCAGAAAGCCAGAATGCATCCTGGATCTGCCAACACATGGCTCTATAGCATGATGTGGCTTCGTTTTAATTTTGCAAGATATCAGGCTCCAAAACTATATTATGACCAAACCACAAATACCAAGAGAATTGACAGCAAAGTTTTGAGAACTGAAAAGATAGTTCTGTAAGGTGGGCGGACAAAAAAACAAACATTTAAGAATTCATACTGAAATCCCTACATAGCAATGAATAGTTGGAAAAAACAATGCGATACTGAGCCATGCATTCAAGTAAGGAAAAATGTTTAAGTTCCGAGGTTTGCATCCTCACAAGGATTGTTCAGGACCATGCAAAAAAACGGCAACTATAGTCCAAAGGTTCTGAAAGGTGGACTGATTAAATTGATGTATACACTGGAACCTAGTTGAAGAGTCAGTATTGCAAATACATTAATTTTCCTCAAATTAACTCATGATTGGCAGTAACTGCATTGAAAATTTCCATGTAATTTGAGAAGGACATCGACTATGTAAAATTTAACTTTATCTGAAATTAGAAAAGGCTAATTTTTTAATCACAAAAATTAAGAGTACACAGGGGTACCTGTCATGTAAAACAGCATGGTAAGCTACAATAAAGCTTTGGCTGGAGAGTGGTGAAGGGCTCAAGAGTTTCCACGGTTCAAGGCAGAAAATCCTGTTGTTTCAGATGATAACGGGCAAGTTACACATTTGGAGGAAAAAAGCGAAGTCAGATTCTCAGTCTGCTCCACAGAAACAATTGCATCCCACATGAGCTAAAACCTTAAGAGAAGAAAAGGATTTCTATAAAACAGCCCCAAAGCAAGCCTAATGTATATTGACCAGTCTATATTTCCTTAACTGTGAAAATGCTGTGCAGAAGCAGAGGCAGCCAGGCTACAGAAACTGAGTTTCCAATGTTGAGGGGATAGAGAGAGGGGGAGAGGAGGGACAACTTCTACCCCTTTAGCTCTGCTTGTCTCCTAATCAGGATACGCAAGTGCTACATGCAAATCTTCAAATAACGACAAAGAAAACAGTTTAAGGCAAGTTAAATGCAGCAGTAAGCTGATTTTACTCATCATGGAAGAAGGAAAGAAGGAAGGATGGAATGGAGGGGGAGTGGGAAGGAGGAAGGGGGGAGAGAAGAGGGCAAAAAAGGGGGGGAGTGGGGAAGGGGCAAGCAGAGAAGGGGAGGGGACAGGAGAAAACAGAGAAGAGGAGAGAAAAGAGAAGGGGGAGAGAGGGGAGGAGGATTGGAGGGATGTTGGAGGGAGAAGGGAAGAAAGGAGAGGACAGAGGAGAAGACCAAGGAAGGAGGACAGGAGAGAGAAACTTAGACAAAGGGGAGAAGGCAGGGAGGAGAACAAAAGAAGGGGGAGAGAACGGGACAGAAATGAGAAAGAAAGAGGAAGGAAAAGGAAAGGACCAAAAAGAGGCAGAAGAGGAAGACCAGAGAAAAGGGGGGAAGGCGAGGTTTTACTGGTACGCACCTAACACAGAGGTCACCTTTACGAATGCTCCATAGCATTCACCAAAACACTGTAACTAGTCACAACCCGCTCATTTATTATGATTATTATTTTACGCAAGAAAGGTTTATTTCAAGCCTACCCCAAAAAGACAGGAGGAAACATTCAAATCTGCCTCCCTGGGTTGGGTTTTATAAGCACTGGGTAATGAGGCACCATCTGATGGAATGCAAGCCATTTCTGCATAATAATAAATGTACACCTGCACCTATATTTGTTTAATGCAAGCAATGATCAGCTAAAATACACAAGAACAGAAGAGCCTAATGAAATAAATTTTCAGAAAAGAGAGAGAGGAGAGGATAGAGAAGAAGAAAAGGAATGGAGAAGATGGGGGAGGACACAGGATGAAAACGAAAGGAAATTTTAGAAAGAGGAGGTGGAAGAAAGGGGAGGGGAAGGGCTGGAGACATAACAGGAATATTAAGAAGCACTTGTCCAATGTCTGCTGCTCTATCAGACATTCCAGTGAGTGCCTTTACCAGGACTATCTCATATATTCCTCACAGTAGACGTGGATGTACGATGTATTATGTAAGGATACTGCATTCATTGATAACTGTAGTCTACTTTATTTCTCTTATTCTCATTGGAAGGACAATACTGCATGACGACAAATAGGAAAAGACTTGATTAACAGCAAAACTGGCCTGAAAAGATGAGGCACGGTTATACCCTCGTCTGTAGATCTAACTAAAAAGTGTACCTATACGTTCCTCACTTAAGACCTACCTACCTATCAGGATGTGAGTACCAGGGATAAACCTCTTAGAGGCTGGACTTCACTCTCAGTGTTCAATCCACAATTCCTTTTTACAAGGTATACTGTTACTAGTAAGTTCACATGGCTGTCCAGGCAACCCGGGCAAAGCTCACAGGAAGGACTCTCCCAGTGGCAACCACATGCCAGAAAGTCCCTGTGATCTCAACCACAGAGCACAGAGGCCCACATCCAAGGCTAAAGAGAGGACCCCAGGGCCAGGCCCTAAACAAGACCTGGGTCTGACTGTGCTCTGTGTTGGCAATGTGTAGTCCCTCCGATTGTGAAGATATGGTATATATGGCGGAAAGATATGATTTATATGGCTGAAATACTGCAAGGCATCCCACATAAAAGATAAAATCATCTCCCCAAAAACATCAAGTGAAAATCTCTGAGAACTCAGAAGACTGTTCAGCAAGGCGGCAGACACATAAAAAGGCAAAAATGAACACTCTATGAGCAATGAGCATTTAAAATTAACCCCTCACAATGGAATGAAAAGATGTGAAAGAACAACAAGTTTAAGGACTTTGCAGCAACCTGGATGGACTTAGAGTCTGTAATACTGAGGAATCTATCACAGAAACAAAGAACTGAGTGCCACATGGTCTCCCTCATAAGCAGAACTTGAACAATTATCACAATTCTATAAGAAAGGGATTGGCAGTAGTTGCAAACTGCCAGGGGAAGGGGGGCGAGGTTGGCAGTAGTGGAAAACTGTCAGGGGAGGGGGGTGCACCTCATCGACAAGGGTACCTGCATAATGAACATTTGTATACCTCACCCTGAATTGTACCCCACATCTTCAAAACAGAAAATTTCTTTTAAAAAACACCAATAAGGGCACCTGATCTCAAACCAGGTGAAGTGGGGACCGAAGGGAGGCCCAAACTTTACCTGTCCAATGACCATTTATCTACCTAATCCTGAATTGTATGCCACATCTTTAAAAGAAAAAAAGAGAGAGAAATGGTTCACATCAATGCCGCCCCTGGCGAGGGTGGTATCTAACTCATCTGTGGGACTTAAAGCACGGTGAATGCTCCGGGAACGAAATGGGATGGACACAGCCATCCTGAATGGCATCTTGCACACCCCTTCCAGCACGGCTGTTACCACCTGTGTCCAATGAACTGAAGCACGTAGTAAGCATTGAGGGCAGCCTTAAGAAAGGCATAAAATTGAACTCTGCATCTACGGGGTACCCGCTTCACAGCAGGCTCTCTGACAGTCATGCGGGAAACAAGAATGGTGCGATTCTAGTTTCTGCCCTGCGGGAGCTCACAATTCAGTGAAAAACAAAACCAAAAAAAAGGATGCAAAGAAAGAGTGGGGCTCTCAGAGAAAGGACCAAGCCTGCCTAGGGACGTCTGGAGAGTTTCTAGTTGAGGCAAACTTGGAAAATGATCTCGAGGAAGCAGACATTTTGCCAAGGAAGACAGTGGGTGGTGTCTCTGGCAATGAGAGAAACATTTCCAAGACACAGAGGTTCTGAAGGGCAAGCATGGTATGTTCAAGAACTGGCTCATAAATCCTCATGGCTGGAACACGGGCATCAGTGAAGGAGGCAACACAGAATCCAAAGTCCACCAGAAATAACGTGGAAAGGTTGATGGAATAAAAATGGCAAAGACCTTGAGTGCTGTGTTGCCATTTCCACATTATTCTGTAGGCAATGAGAAATCAGTGATATTTTTGAGCAAAAAAATGGCATGATTAGAATTAAAAAGGTAGGCCGGGTGGGGTGGTCAAGCCTGTAATCCCAGCACTTTGGGAGGCCGAGGTGAGAGAATTGCCTGAGTCCATGGGTTCGAGATCCGCCTGGGCAACTTGGCAATACTTCATCTCTACAACAAATTAAAACAATTAGCCGGGCGTGGTAGCGCACTCCTGTGGCTCCAGCTACTTGGAAGGCTGAGGCGGAAGGATCGCCTGAGTCTAGCAGGTTGACACCGGGGTGGTCGTGAGAGTGCCACTGCACTCCTGCCTGGGCCACAGAGTGGGACTCCAACGTAAAAAAAAAAGAATTAGAAAGGTAGTGCTGGCCACAGGAAAGGAGGAAGCATTGGTGGGAAGCGGAGACTAGTGTCAGGTACTCCACTAAGGAAACAAGTGGAACGAAGGCAGAGAGGCAACATAAAGGAGTTTAACGAAGGGTAGTTTCATGACCCTGAAGGAAACACGAACATCGCAAAAGCATTAGCTAGGCAACCCTTGGACCGGGTGAACCTTCGTGCTTTCACTTGCAAACCGGAGATAATAATTCCCGTCCTGCTTACTTTGCAGGGATGTGGCCAGCACCCAATGATATAATCTCTACGGAAGCATATAACCAACCGAAAAAGGGTTACAGAGCCACAAAGCAATGCTAATGATCATGACATTAGAAGAACCGGTGTGGATTGCTTGCCAGGCCCAGTGCTGCCCTTCAGGGGCACTTGCCCCGTCCCTGTCCCTCCGTACCAAGCCTGGAGCCAGTGGTGACCCTGAGGAATCATCGCATTGTGAAGTTAGCTGAGAAGGTGCGTATTCTTTACTCTTGCTCTCACCTCACACACGCCTCTATCCCCATCCTTCCTTTCTCCTTCTAGTCCCTGTGAGCTTCTGCCCGTGGGCTGGACTCCTTGCTGACTTTCCCCAGCCACCCCACACACTCTCAGCCTTCCCGACAGCAAAGGCCAATGCCTCTTCTCCTACACTCCCACTGGACCTTGTCCTCCTCTCCCAGGCTTAGACCAGGCTCCTCTGTATTCACTCCCACCTGGACAGTCCTTCTTTGCTCTTGATGCTCTGGAAGAGCAGCCAGGAAGAGAGCCCACGCCCCCTCGCCCTGCCGGGCATGGCCAACAGCAAGAGCCTCGCGTACTTGAGGACCTGGCCCCTGCGAACTGGGATGCTAAGGGATAAAGTTGTGCTTTCTGGCCTGGAGTGCCTTGGCCTGAGACACAAGAGTGAAGAAAGTAAGAGTAACATGGAGGAGCACTTACATATACGGTCTCTAATCCTGACAACATCTCCATGCGGCAGGTTATCTAGATGCCTCCAGGGAAACCCAGGGAATCACAGGTTAAGAAACTTGTTCAAGGGTCTCAAGGGCATATAGTAAACAGTCCCTTCAGTGTCTGTGGTGCTTCGTGGGACAAGTCTGACTGGCCACTGTGCAGAGTGGGGAACAAAATGTAGGGAGCAGGATACCCTAGGACACACATATACAAGAGGTGCTTTCTATTGCAATCTATTCCCAAGTAAAAGTTGGGGTATTTTAGGTCTTTAAAAAAGCTTTCTCTTGTATGAGGTTACATACGTTTTGTTATAAATGAAATAGTCAGTCCAAACTGGTTCAAGCAAAAGCAGAATTCACTGGTCACACAACTGCAGAGTCTTGGAGAAGGACAGGCTTAGAGCATGGCTGGCTGGATTTAGAATTCAAACGATGTCATCAGGACCCAGGTACTTGTTTCTCCCTTTTGCTTTAGTAGTTTCTATTCTCTATCCCTGGAGCAATATGTTTGCAAAACGGTGGCCACAGCGCCACATCTTTTATTTTCCACTTTCCAAAACATGTTTAGTTTCAAGATCAGTCAGAAGGAAAACAGCTTTCCAAGATATCCCCCCAAACGGCTCACGACATCTCACTGGCCTTTATTTCATTGACCAAATCTGAATCATCGCTATGGCTAGAGTCGCCGGAGTCAAATGAGATATGGTTGCCGGTTTTGTCCCAGACCACAAATTCTACCAACAGAATTGGTGAGATGCCACCTGAGGGCCAAATGAATCAAGAGTGGAGGGAGAGTACAGTGCCACATGGCTGTTTCCCAATAGGGTCAACGTATGCCTGGTGAGCAAAAGACAGCAACAGTCTCTCAAGATAGCAAATGTCTCTAATAAGTAAATGTCCCAGAGAGGGAACTAATAGCTAGTAAAAGCTCATGATTCATAACAGTTATGCGATGTATCTTATATCCCAGGCACAATGTGAGGTACTTTATGCATGTCTAAATATGCCTCACAAGCACCCTGTGACAGAAGTACCAGTCGTCTCTAAATCTTACAAATGAGGAAAAAATCAGGTCCAAAGCAGTGAAGTTCCTCACCCAAGGTTCGACAGCTGATAAGCGGAGAAACAGATATCAACTCAGGCTATTGCCAAACTCTAAAGCTTTTCAAGATAATGTACTCCTGAGTGCAACTGAGAAGTTCTGTTGGAGATAGAGAGTGGTGCTCAAGGGGATCAAATGTTTACAGGAAGGTGGGACAAAGCTCCTAGTTTGAGGGCTACAAAAAGATCCCCTTATAACACTTGGTTAATTTCACCAGTAAGGAACTGAAAATTTGTATAAAAGTGCCTTAACAGGTGGAAATGTATTATCCCACCTGCCAGACACCCTGAAGCAGGCACTTCCAGGGTTGGTTCCTTCAGCAGTGCTACATCAAGGAACCAGGCTTTCTTCTCCACCATCTGGCATTCACCATCCAGTGTGTCCCCTCAAGGCTGCAAAATGGCTGCAACAGCTCCAGGCATCACATCTTTACATAACTCTGTCCAAAGACCAAAAATGAAATTTCTCCTTCAGTGTCTCCTCTTTATCAGTAAGGAAAATCTTTCCCAAAAGTCCCACAGCAGACGTCTTCTGCTATAGTCTGAACATGTCCCTTCCAAAATGCATGTGTTGAAACTTTAATGGCCAATGTGGTAGCATCAAGAGGCCGGGCCTCTAAGAGGCAATGAGGCCTCTTAAATCAACTAGGGGCTCCTCTCTCATGAAGAGCATCAAGGTACTTATAAAAGAGGCTTCATGAAGCATCTGACCCTCTTGTTCTCTACCTTCTGCCATGTGAGAACCAACATTCCTACCCTCCAGAGTCTAAATCAATAAGGCACCACTTGGAAGCAGAGAAGGGTCCTCACTGGACATCCAAGCCTGGCGGCACCTTGATCTTGGACATCCCGGCCTCCACAACTGTGAGAAAGAACTTTCTGTTTTTTATAAATCGCCCAACTTAAGGATTTTATTATAGCTACACAAAGACATCTCACTGCCGAGCACTGGGTTACATGCTTTACCCTAAGCCAATGTCTGCTGGAGGAGAAAGGCCCATTTTCTCAGCATCAGAGCCAGGAACAGGGTGAGCCGAGTGAGGCACCTTGGTTACAAAACCTAAGAAGGCATTCACTCTCAGGGCCATGCACTGCAGCAACCCTTCAAGCGCCTCCTTGAATTGTGAGCACCTGTGCAACCTTGGGAGCAAGGCCTCCTGAGGGTTGGCAGGCTCAGTTCCTCAGCTGCCTCACCTCCCCACAGCCCTGCTCAGCACACTGCCTCCTCCCAGCGCTTGAAGAACATCAGGCGTTCTTTGGAGATGATTAAGGGGGAGATGGCTTTCGAAACGACAATCGATGTTTGTGTCACTCACACTTGACTTCTGTCATGTTTCCCCCAACGAGCACGCATATAAAGCCTTGGTCTGACTACTGACACGAAGCACTTAACATTCCTGGACCTTCTTACCGGATGGTCTTCAAGGTTCCTCCCAGCTTTGAAGTCCAGGGAACTCTGTCAGGTACTTTTGGATCAGATGACATTTATGGCCTTACCTGCTGAACAATAAAGAGACTGATGTTATTTGAGTCCACAGTAGGAGAAAAGTCATCCACATCTGGCTCCGATCCCTGCCCAATAACCTCCCTGTCCATTACCTCCCCATAAGCCTCTCTGTTCTACTCCCCCCCACAACACAGACATTCACAATGCCTCATATGGTTGTCAGCTGCTTATTTTCCTGACGGAGAATCATAGTGGACGCTGTGATGCACCACCCGGCCTGCCACTTCCGGGCGTGAGGCACTCACTTCCTCAGCTCTTGGGGGTGTGGGTGACTGACTTCTGTCCGCCGAGTCCATTTCCAGTGACTGATCACAGCTGAAAAACACCTCGCCCAAATTCATAACTCGTTCTCTGGAACAGCCTGGACCTAGTGACCAGTAACCAGAGGGGGAGGGTTATGGAAGGGGTAATAAAGGCCCAGGTCCTTACCTCAATTGGGAACCACCCTGCCGGGATTTTCCAGCTCCAGAATCTCTGTAGGATTGGCTGAAGACTTTATTATGACTGCACCAAGGATAACGCTTTTTTCAAAAAAAGAGATAAATATGCTATTCATAAAAGCATTACATGTGTTCAAATTTCAAAACTGTTCATGAAAATTATGGCCCAAAACTCCTCCACTGAACACATGACCTCCCACATGGACTAGGACTCATAAACACATTATAATCTAGAATCTGCCTTTCAACAGTATGCACGATTTCTATAGAGCCAAACATGAAATACAGTTGACCCCTGAACAACACAGGTCCACTTATACGAAGATTGTCTTCCCTCTCTGCCATCCCTGAGACTGCAAGACCAATGCCTCCTCCTCTGGCTCCTTCTCAGCCGACTCAACATGAAGATGATGAGGATGAAGGCCTTTGTGATGATCCACTTAAAGAATAGGAAACACATCTTCATTCCTTATGATTATCTTAATACTTTCTTTTCTCTAGCTTACTTTAAGGTAAGACCAGTACGTAATACATGTTATTTAACACACATTAATACAACATATTAATTCAAAATATGTGTTCATTGACTGTGTTAACAGCAAGGTTTCAGGTCAACAGTAGGCCATTAGCAGCTACGTTTTAGGGGAGTCAAAAGTTATTCTGCTGCAAGGCAGTTGCAGTGGCTCATGCCCATAATCCCAATGGGAGGCTGAGATGGAAGAACTGCTTGAGGCTAGGAGTTCAAGTTCAGCAACAAAACAGCCTGGTGTTGGTACAAGAACAGGCAGATGTACCAATGAAACAGGATAGAGATTTCGAAAGTAAAACCTCAATTTCTCCAACAACTCATCTTTGACAAAGCCTCCATCAACAACTACTGGGGAGAGAACCTATTCGGTAAATGGTGCCGGGAAAACCGGCTGACCACATGCAGAAGATTAAAACAAGACTCCTACCTATCGCCATACACAAAAATCAACTCTAAATGGATCAAAGACCTAAATGTAAAACCTCAAACTGCAAGAATCTTACAAACACAGGAGACCCCCTTACAGAAATCAGAGTAGGCAAAACATTCCTGATCAAAACCCCAGATATCCATGCCATAAGAGATAAGAGAGACCAGTGGGACCTCATTAAACTGAAAAGCTCCTGCAAAGCAAAAGAAACCATCAAGAGAGCAGGGAGGCAGCCCAAAAAATATTTGCCAACTGTATATCTGACAAGGTCCTAACATCCAGGATCTACAAGGAACTCGAACTCAGTCGTGCCAAAAGGAAAAAAAAAAAAACAAGCAGCCCCATTAAAAAATGGGTAAGGTCAGGCTTGGTGACTCAGCCTGTAATCGCAGTACTTTGGGAGGCCGAGGTGAGTGGATTGTCTGAGGCCACAGGTTCGAGATCCGTCCAGGCAACTTGGTAAGACCTCGTCTCTACAATAAATACTCATAATAATAAAAATTAGACAGACATGGTAGCGGGCACCTATAGTTCTGGCTACTTGGAAGGCTGAGGTGGAAGGATCACCGGAACCCAGCATGTTGATGCTGGGGTGGCCCTGAGTGTGCCACTGCACTCCAGCCTGGGCGACGGAGTGAGACTCCAACTCAAAAAAAAAAAAAAAAGGCCAGGCTCAGTGGCTCAGCCTATAATCCCAGCATTTTGGGAGGCCAAGGCGAGAGGATTGCCTGAGCCCACAGGTTCGAGACCAGCCCGGGTAACTTGGCGAGACCTCGTCTCTACAATAAATAAAAAATTAGCCGGGCGTGGTAGCGCGCACTTGTATTTCCAGCT